>OMPJ01016011.1:0-23868 GCA_900312935.1 Carapus acus | reverse complement strand
AAGAGCGAGTCAAGACAGTGTGAGATGGAAAAAAAATTGGTTGCAACGGAGAGAGGAGGAGGAGAGAGAGAGAGAGAGAGACAAAGGCCACGTGGACCTTCTCAAAGTCTCTGAGCACAGGCTTCAGTTACTGTGACCGAAACGTAAACAAAAGCTTGACTACACTGTCATCACCAGTTACTGGGTGGAGCACTGTTATTAAATCTATGAAGGGGAGAGGACAAAGAGAGGGAGAGAGAGAGGGAGGGAGAGGGAAGGAGATATTTAAAGCTCAGAGAGAGGAGAGCTCCTGAGTCAAAAAGAAGAGAGGAGGAGGAAGAGAGAGTTTGCTATGTTTTGAACGGTAAGGTTCAGACTGTTGTATGAATCTTTTTACTCTTGTATCAGTATGATGGCGTTTGTAATGTTTATTTATGCTCTTTACAGCACTGAGGACATTAGTATTGCACTTCAACTGCTTATTTTCAGTTTCCCTTTCTGGGAAACGTTAAGGGTATTTCAGATCTGTTCCACTTTGTTTGTCCAAGCAAATTTTCCCCAACCATGGAATACCCTAAACCAACCCTTTAGGAAAGCCTTTAAAAGAGGAATTGCTGAGACGCACAGATCAGAGGTAGCTTCCGTCTTCTTGAACAGAAGGCTGTGCAGTAGGACCTACAGGTGGGAGGATAATACTTGGTGCGAAAACCAAACCCCATGCAAGCAACCTCAACAAGTCCAAACATGATGGGCGGCACATAAATCTGATTTTCTCAACAGCTGTGAAGGTTCAGGAGTCTGAAAAGAGGTTTGTCTGCTTTCTCCCGTTTCACCTCACCTCTGTCTGTCCCACATTCTCTCGCTCCATGCAGTAGTCTTACGGGATCAGAGATGAACAAACCAAAGACTCTTCTCCCGATGGTCCGAGCAGGAGATGGGAGGACTCTGTCCAGGTGGGACAGTGACAGATGGTGGATTTTGAGCCCAATTGTGCATCCAATCTATAGTGTGTTTGGGATTGAGTGGAATATCAACCTGTGGTACATGAGGCTGTTTGTTTTGGACCCAGCACAATTTCTCCTCGAGTAGTAAAACCAATATTTGTGGGACATGTGGTCAGCAATGGAACCTACTTGCTCGTGTGACTGACTTGTTTCTGTCATCTTGACCACAGGGGTGAGTTCCTGTCACTTCTTAACACTTTCAACTGTTACTTGAAGGACCAAACTCAGCTGCACCTAAGTTACTACCAGGTATCATGTTTGTATTTGTATTTTTATTTACATCTTCAAGAGCAGGAACTGTATCATTGTCACTTTCCAAAGCCGTGGAGAGCCACAGTACAACACAGAAAGAACAATATATGGCTTGCAAGCCATAGGTTCCCAACCCTTGGGCTAAATGACAGAAAATACTAAAGAAAAAATACACAGCACACTCTAGAGCAACAACAAAGAATATGGATGTTTCATTGTTTTACCGTCTGCACTCCCATCATCGCTGCATTTCCTGAATGTCCCCCCGGTGCCACGACAGTCCTCATAAGTCATTTAGAAGCTTGTGCGTCGCCGTGTACCGACAATCGGGTGTCATGGTGGTGGAACCTGGGCGTAACTATACACCGTATAGGCCGCCATCTTTGTATGTCCCACAGGGCGACGACGCCGAGGTGGTGGTAGAGGGCTTTCTCAACATCTCATGGGGTGTAAGGAGGCCCATCAGGCTGAAAATCCAGGATGAGAAACAAATCCCTCCCACCATTCCAGGATTCCCATTAGGCCCTGTATGCCCTGTCAGCCCTGTCAGTCCAAGTGAAGACGCGAGGTTGGTCCAAGAAAGTGAAATGACATCGCAAATACCCTTGTACCCTTGGTTCTGTAACTCATAAAAACTCTTAAATCAAGAAGTTTTCTGACTGCACTTGGTGTATTCAGCTATTGCAACAATCTGAAAGTAGAAATATGTCACAGAGAGATTTCCGCATTTCAGACAAGATGTTTTGAGTGTGAAAAATATGTCCCCAACATAAACAAACTGTTAAATCAGTCACACATTCTTTCTCTCAGAGGAATGACACGATGGGGTGAATATCATGACCTCCACCAGATTGATGAGACGCAACAGGAAACAGCATTGAGCGGCTGTGCAGCAGGTTAGTCCCCACCACCGCAACAAATAATTAAACTGAGAACTTCCCACGTCCCTAAAACAACATCAAAATTCTACGCTTGTTTCAGCACCGGTGATTTACGAGACCAGCACACTGCGCCCAGCTAAAACGAGGAACCTGGATCTGGAATCGGAGTCCAACTTGTTTCGCTGCATGAGTGATGCATCTCTGGTAAAACGGCGGCGGGGAAGGGGCAAGTCGGCGGCACAGAGAGAGAGAGAGAGACAGCACCGCTTCTCCATCAACGGACACTTCTACAACTACAAGGTCAGCACCTTCTCTGGTCATCTTTGTCTCTTTGTGGGACGCACTCATTTGGTCCTCTCACCCATTTCCACCCCTGCAGACCTCCATCTTCACCCCATCCTTTGGTACATCTACTAAAGTTCGAATATCCAGCAGTATGACCACCGGCCAGGTCATCGAGCAGCTTCTGAACAAGTTCAAAGTAAGGGTATCACAGCACAGGTGATGGACATACAACAGATAAAACAGATGTTGAGCAGTTTGTGGTTCCTGCAGATGGAGAACGACCCCCAGGAGTTTGCCCTATACTGCGTCCACCAGAGTGGAGGTACGAATTTGGACTTTCAGATGAACTAAGGAATGAGTGAGCGCAGGGCTGATGTGTCTGCTCTGCAGAAAAGAGGAAACTCGGCAAAGGTGACCAACCTCTGTGGGAACGAATTCTGTATGGACCCTCCGAGGACATCATGAAGATCTTTTTGATGGACAGAGATGAGGAGGAAGTCAGCGATGACGTGAGCATCTCTCTCAAACATTCCATTTCCCTAACAATTCCATTTCTTGGGAACAGATGGTTATTGTTGCTTTCTCCTCTCCTCTCCTTTCCTCGCCTCTCCTCTCCTCTCCTCTCCTCTCCTCTCGTCTCATCGTTCTTTTTCTCGCCTCTCCTCTTTTCCACACTACTTTACACTCCTCTCCACTCCTCTTCACCCCTCTATCATCTTTTCCTCTCCCCTCATCTTCCTTTCTCAGGTAGCTCTCTATCTAAACTTGGAGCTTCCCATCCTGGAACAGGTTTTGTATAAACTGAGGGAAGAAGAGCACAGAGAGATAGAAAATGTCATCAACAGGTATGTATCAAAAGCTGGTTTCTGTTATTTATTAAGAATTTGCTCACATTCACACTACTACTGATTCTACTTTGAATGACAACAACAACAATTTGGTCATACTTACATATATATTTACTTACATACAGTACATACATACAAATGCAGTAACAGTGTAATGCCAGATGAGGGCGACAGAAATGAAAACCACCATCTTCCCTGCCAGGTACCACTACCGGCATAGACTCTTGTCCAACGTTCTGAACTTCAAGATCGCGTCTCCACATACTGAGACCAGCGTGTGATGATGCACAGCACTGACCCGTGTCAAAAGAAGTGGAAATGTATGTTTTAGGCCATTTCAGAGATCTGGCAAATGTACAAATTGGACAGAATTGCAGTGTATATAAGTAAATGGATATTATTTTTCATGAATAAAGATGGCATACAAGTGAATGTAAAGCAATGCAATATTGTGTCAACTTAGAGACACACATGTACGCACACTCATGCACTCCACGCTGCAGTGGAAAGTCTAGCGGCACTGAGTGTTAAATAATAACGGCTCACGTTTACCAGTCAAACCAAGCACAGTTTCCTCCAGCATATAACGGGAAGAAATGGTAGCTGGATATTTCATTACAGGACAGGAGTTTCCATGTGGTGTCTTACATTTAAGCACATGCCCAGGGGAGCTCAAATGGGCTGTGAGGGGTTTTCTCTCAGAACTTCTTTTTTTTTTTTTCTTTTCTCGTGTAGGCTACAGACTCAACGTTTGTACACTTCTGCCAGTAGGTTCCTGACCTATTGCTTGGCTGAAACATCTCACCATGAAACATAGATATCACACTGAAGTCACTGTGCTGATATTTTACTATTTCTTGAATCAAAGGACAGGGATAATGTGGCATGGGACAACCAGTGAGGAGGTGCTGAGACCATCTAGTTGTAAAGAACAGGTGAATCTTCAAGAAGCCTCTCCAGAATGTTGTCCGCTGACAACCTGGTGTTTAAGGGTACCGCAGAGGTCGAGAGGCATATTAGCTCACTTAAACATTTTTATTTTTTTGCTGATAGCTGGTTATTGTTCAGGATCAGACAACTGATTTCTAAAATTCCACTACTGTCAGACATACAAAAACAGAAAACACTGAATATGAAGTAGGTGACACTTAAACAAACAACATTTATTGTAATAACTGTAAACTTGTGGACTGTCACTTACAAAGTTATTCAAGGTTTTAGGTGGACGTGACTGTGTCTTGGTGTGGTCACATTTCGGTTATACCGTGTAAACATAACTGCTGGGTGTGTTTCGCTGACAGGCACATGTGCACACAGAGACACATTCACGCACACACACATACACACCTCACAATAGCGGTTGCAAACTGAGACCTGAATCCACTGGGTGTGTCCCTGTCCATTAATGCTCTTTACTTTGCCCTAGTGATAGAATCTAAATCCCTACATCTACAAGCTTCAGGGATGCTGTTTGGTGTGTTTTGTCAATCTCATGTTTATTCTGGAGTTGAGACATTTACTTAACGTATTGAAGGTGTGGCTGTTGCCTCCTGAACTTATCAAAACCAAGACACCTCTATTTCCAACGCCCAGTTAGTTCTTCTCTGCCTTCACATCTGAGGGATCACACATGTGATAAAGATGAATTCTCTTTTCTCGGCTGTGTTCTCTCTTTTGCTTGGCCTGCCAATGGTGAGTTGTATTTTGCTGCTAGTCTGCTGTATTTCATTTATTTACCAGTAATTTGTTATTTCATTTTGTATTGTATTTGTATTTTCGTTGTAACTAAACTGAGGTATTAATGTTACAGTAAGTCACTGTGAGGCTCAGATATGAAGAGGTGCTGGCGAGGAAGTTTCTGCTGCTTATATTTGCTTTCATCCCTGCAGATTGGAGCACACAATGGAGGTGAGAAGGAGGAGGAGATTGACATGATCAGATGATGTTATTGGTGACTTCATCTTATTTTAGATTTCAGAGCAGACAAACAGGATCAATTAGATGTAAGTTCCCGCATTCTGGAGGCAAACAAAGGCAAGTGTCCTATGTTCTCACACAGTGGTGATTAAAACAATTTGTCCTGAGCCCCACGATGGACTTGCCTCACAACCAAGAAATACTTTCACACAATGGTTGTAGGTATCAACCACATGATGTTGGAGGGAGATGTCGTCCCATCACGGAAAAGGAACGCCATGAAATGCCAGAATGGGTTTTGCAAATGGCAGAAGTCTCCCAATAGGCTGGTTGAGGTGCCGTACACAATCAGCGATTACTTCTGTAAGAGCTCAGCCTGTCATAGTATGCATGAGGTCAAAGACACATTCTGCTGTTTTCAATCATTGTGGATGAAATGTCGCACTGAAACGATTGCAGATGACAGTGAGAAGGTCATGATTGCAAAGGCTATGGAGACGTTCCACAAGAAAACATGCATTCGATTTGTCCCCTATCGTGGCCAGTCCGACTATCTCAGCATACAGAGCATGCTGGGGTGAGTGTGCCCAGGTTTTGTCTGCAGCCTCAGTGGTTGCAAAGAGTATGTCCAGCTAGCGTGTTCCTGCGCTGCAGGTGCTGGTCCAGCGTGGGCAGAGATGGAGGAAAGCAGGTGGTTTCTCTGTCTGTGCATGGCTGCGTTGACCACGGAACCATTCAGCATGAACTCCTCCACGCCATTGGTTTTCATCATGAACAGACACGGAGTGACCGGGACCAGTATGTTCGTATCAACTGGGATAACGTACCAACAGGTGGACACATCAGTCTGATTCTTTGAACATATTCCTCTCTCTGAGCTTGAACAGTGCTTTTTACTGTCTCAAAATGTTGTTGTTTTCAAACAGCAAATAGGCACAACTTCTACAAAGCTGACACCAACAATCTGAACACACCATATGATTATTCATCTGTTATGCATTACGGAAGGTAGGCACTCTCCCTCTCACCCCCATGATTTAGACCAGTGTCATGCCTCACCTGTAGTCATGGAAAGCAAAAAAAAAAGAAAAGGAAAACGTGTTAGGTAGTCATTAGTGATTTGTACTATAAAGTTATTTTCAGACTATGCCATACTATTACTGCTGCCTGTAAAATGGTGAGTAACTAACTCAGTAGGGTTCATAGGTTTGTAAATCTGATTGTGATGAAGTTGGTGCCTCACCAGCCATCAACCTCACCACACATCATTGATTTGTAGAATATGAAAATATAGTTGCACTCACATTCAGATTGCTGATTGATTCTATGTTATTCTATAAATATACTCCACCACCTGCCAAATTAGACCATTATCAAAACATTAACATTAAATGTGTTGTATGTATTGTATGTACATGTATGTGGTGGTATTAACATTTTTTGGTGCTCTTCCCTCCAGAACAGCTTTTGGATCCCCGTTTGACTCAGAGACAATCACGCCAATTCCAGATTCCTCTGTGCCAATTGGAAAGAGTAATGCAATGTCTGACATTGATATCCTGAGGATCAACAGGCTGTATGAGTGCAGTGAGTACATACCCACAATGTGTTCTTAACAAAACATGCACAATATAAGATCACTCCCACAAAATAGAGAAATATCCATACATCATCTGCTAAGGTTTCTGCAGCACATTAAACTTGAGCATATTTTGGCAGTTCCCTGAGAGTGCAGGATCTGTCCTGCAGGGCTAATCACTAGTTTTGATAGTCATGTTCTGAAACATCAATGAACCACTGCAGTCAAATGATCTGACGCCAACACTCTGATGCTTCTTCTCTTTCCAGCAATGTGACAAAAAGTGAAAAGCTTAAACCCAGTTTCCAGAGTCAATCGTGTCATCTGTATACATAAAACATCATATTGATTTATTGGTCTGATGTGACTCACTGTGCTGCTCTTTGTCCTACTGCAAAGTTGTTAATACATCCAGTAAGACACAATAGATTTTTGGTTTCACTCTCTCTTTCTTATAATTTACAGAGTCATTTTTATTATAAAATCACTTTGAAGTTTCATCATGAGTATTTCACATGGTCTTGCACTGTGAATTTCAAAACATAAACTTCCACCATCAATGAGAATGAAAAGATATCAAAATGGATCCATAAGTGGTGATCAAGGCTGAATTATACACATTAACTTTGACATGCTCAAATAAACCAAGCTGAACCTCTCTTTCAATGAGATAGTCAGGGTTTGGTGGTTGGTTGGGTTGGTGCTTCGGGGTTTTTGGCGTGGCCCTTGCAGCGATAGTCCTGCAGGAGGTATTTTCCTTTACGAATGTTGTGCTGCACATCTAAAGTGCAACTTAGACGCTGTGGAAAAGAACATGAGTCCACATGAAAATGAGTATACAGTGTATGGGGCAGTAGTGCCATCTCAACATGTGTGTAAATTGCAATCATCCCTTTTCACAATATGAACAACAACTTGGGGAAAGGGAATAAGTCATGTGGGTCCTTTGATGCTCAAAACCACAGAGTTGCTCAAAAAAATAGCATCTACAGTTGAAAGCAGTGTGAGGTGATGCTGAGAAAAAGGCAACGTATACAGTTAAGGTTAAACTCACACACACATTCAAACACTACCACTGTTGGCAAGTAACACAATCATTTACCTTTTTCCGCAACTCACAGAAATTCAAATCGTGATTTTCACCCTTCATGCAATTGGTTTTGCCCAAGAGCATCTCAATCTTGTAGCTAATACCATTGGTCACCTAGGGAAATGGGAGAGGTAAGTAATGTGTGAATTTTGGTTACACAGCAGGGGAGTATGTGACAACACTGCCTCACTCCCTGAAGGTCATCGGGGCTACAAATACTTTACATAAACTTCTTTTTGACTTAACTCTTTGCGGGCCCCCACTGGTTATGTTGTGTCACAAGAGCTACTTTAGCAACCGCTGTCTTATCATCAGTCTAACCTGGAACTGAGCATCTTGGATGGACATCAGTTTGAACATCCTCTTCCCCTTGTGATGGACATTGAAGAGGTTGATGGCTTGCAGAGCTGCCTTCTCCACGTCTGAACTATTTGCAGCAATGTCATGCCAGCCACCCAACTGGGGGCCTGAAACAAACAAAAGACACACAAAATAAACACTCAAACATAGATCATGTTTTCAGAATGCTGGTGAGTTTCATTATGCAATGATGAATACTTATTGTAAGCACGTAGGTATGCAGACGCATAGAAGAGATACAAGTACATTTAAAGAAGATTTGAGAAAACAATTTCTGTTGGTACTGCGGTTTCTTCTTTTTTTTCTTTATACCAGCTACTCCATCAAGTGAGGCTTTAAGTGAGTTAAGGGTCTTAATGCACACTTTACACCCAAATCCAGATCATATGTATGACACTGTTTCTCAAAGCAAACGTTGATGACCAAGTAGCTCTTAGCCTGAGAGGTGAGCATAGATACAGTATCTAAAACTTTATTTGCCTTTTATTTCCCAGACCTTGAACATATTTCTGTATTAAACAGGACTGAACTGAACATTTTAGTTTACTGTTCAGCAGTTAGAAAGCTCTTAGAAATATTGATAGTCGAATCCCCAGTCGAGTCTGGTACAACAGATTCTGGGGTTTTTCCCAAGGGAACTTATGCGTCATCAACCAGATGATGTTGATATTTCTGCTCTATTTCAGAGATGTTAAAAATACGTATTCATATCAGCTCTCAAACAACATGTGCAAAAAGCTTAGGTTTCTGGTTTTGAATTGACAGAAATGTGGGTCACTTTTTGATTCTGCGCCCGTGGGAGACGTGGTGTGTAAACACATTATTTTTGGATGGATGATGGCATTAGTCTCTCGTGCAGCACAAATGCAGAAAAGCTGTTTCCCTCAGGGATTTAGACAAAAACATCTAACATCTGCTTCAATAAACCGGGATGTGCATGAAGATAAATATGAGTATAAAGATTAATCTCTTCCCATCACGTCAATGACAGTGACATCATGGCACCAGATCCCAAATGCTTCCCAGTGGACCCAGTGTTGCCCAGAAAATCAGAATAGGTCAAATGTAAAGACTTACAGGGATTAAAGAAAGTACATGAATATTCCAATACTTGATACCTCATCAGATTACAGTTTATGTACCCAACTAATGTGTTAGTTAGTGTGTATCTGCATTGCCAGTTTACATGGTAAAACAGAGGCAGATGCCGCTGTCAAACAGCAGCACGAGACGTGAGCGGTTGGATTACGTTGTTCACTCCCTCCAGTCCAAACACCGCTGTGCTAAAGGAAACTGATGACAAAATGTCTCACTCTGGAGACTTGCCCCAAGACTTCTGACTCACTCTACCCAACCAGACAGGAGCATGGCCAACCCTGAGACTGGCGGCTGGTATATGTAAGTGGCTGTTAGCAGACCAGACGCTACGATCTACATTGCAATTCTGCAGTTTTGACGTTTTTCAGCTTGTGATTGCCTCAAAGTTTCTACGATGAGAGACATAGACGTTGTATATGTGTCAGACTATTTTGATTGCGTCACGCTCCACCCTCAATTCACAGACATCTGCGAGAACAAAGTGTGTCTCAGTGGGTTGACTGAGCCTCTGAGTAACATTAGCTCACTCTTATTTCACATCCAGCTGGTAAGTGTTACAAGGAGGACTGTAAAATAAAAAAAAACTGTACATACCAGCAGAATTTCACTGTAAATCTCAGCTCACATGACACAATTAAAACTACAACTCATCAAGTATGAAACAACTCATCAAGTATGAAGTAGGTCCACAATAATGTTTACCTCCATTGCTTTTGTGGAGGATCTTGTAACTGCATGTATTCCCACATGACATCAATGCAAAGAGTATCAATACTTACGTGCATTGACCTTCACCGGCTCCACAGCATCTGCCGCACACAGCTTGACCACCGACACACACACCAGCAGCAGCAGATGGGGAGACATTTTCCAAACTATCACTGCAGACTAATGTGCACAGTACTGTGAGGGAGGGAGCAGAACAAAGACTTTTTTATTCTCCAAGTGAAGTTCTTGCGGTCCAAAATGACAATGTTTTAAGATCTTAGGAAATGACAGAAAAATAAGGATTTTGCGACCCGTTGGTGGACCTTCAAACAGACTCAAATCACATGCAAGACAGAACTCACACACACTGTAACATTTCCAAAAGTGATCTGGCAGCAACTCTGTCATAACACAGATGCTGAAGAAATGAACTAAATCAGGACATTAAGAACTTACCCACACAATGTGGAATCAGCGACCAGTGCGACCAAGAGAAGTGGTTTGTCAGGGGTGTGTATATGTGTGAGGAGGGAGAGAGAGAGAGGGAGGGACAGCGTGACGTCAGTGAGTGACAGTGGCTCAGGCTTTGGAATGTTTAACCAGCCAGTGAAAAACACACACACCCATCCAGGGCCCAACTGTGACGCTGATTTAAAAGCTATCAGAAATTTGTAGTGGTGGAATGATAACATGGGGACACTGACCAGAGGGTGATTTGATGAATTTGAATTGGATAACTATACAAATGAACCTAATGATGAAAACACAACATTTCAGTTTTATACAAAGCTTCGGTTTTAATACTTTTCGGTCCATGATGAAACTGAGCGTGCACCACTTTTGACTCTGTTGTACAGCGTTATTGGGAATACTGTATATAAGCTGGAACTACTTATTTATTGATAGCAGGGAAAAATCAGGATATCACATTTCATAAAGTAGAACATAATGGTTCATTTTAGTGACTTGGGGAAAAGTCTTTGCTGTATTTGGAAATAATTTAGAGTTGTGCACATTCTGGATGAGGCAGATTGTTTTCGGCCCAGGCAAGTGAATATACCAGAACATCAAAATGTTCTAAGAACACCCTCTAAAGTAACGTCTGGTTCCCTTCTCAGAATAGTCTATTTCCTTATTCTCTGCGTCGCCAATCTGGTTCTACTATTGACGGCCTTCATTCCTGATGACTCGTGTTGTGATCCACAGCCTCCACGCCTACTCACCACAGACTGACGTCAAATCTTCACCTGATCTCACCTGGGAGCATGTAAGTAGTCCATTTGAACAGCAGAGGTCAGTGTTGTCACATGTACGCCCTGCAACAACTTGTTGACGCTGTGGTAACTTTTCCTAATGTCATACAGTAGCAATATTGTAGAAGCTCTCTCTTTCTCTGTACTATACAGATGTTCTACATATCACAAGCCTAAAAACTACAAACATACAAATATAAACAAATGTCTGGCAACACGTTTGTGCCAGTGAGAGGATGTCCTGCTGGACAGGCCCTGTCTTTGCCCGAGGGACTGATGTCCTCGCTGTTTTCATAGGGAGGATGTTTAAAGAGCTTATAGTGTGCAAACAGGTCAAAGGTTAGACTTTGTTCACAAATAAAGAGCAGACGAGGAAGCTGAGGATCCAAGATCTGATAAGATAAGGAGAACTTTAACCTCCAACTGAGTCATTGTGCCAAAGACCACACTGGAGGACATTCTGTTACTTATGAATGTGAATGTATTCAACTTTCTCCCTATAATTATCTGACCATATCTCACCAGACTTCACCATCACGCAGGGATTATGTTACGGTCAAATTTATAAAATCATTCAGTACCGTCCAAACTTATTTCATAAAGGAGAAGGTCTTGACAACATACTAGTCCTTACTGGTCTGTTATCTTGTCTAATCTCACGTATATATTATCATTTTTCCTCTTTTCAAACCTCTAGATGAATAGATAGAGAGTAGACCCAGCAATACTGACCTAGATTTGCACTTTCATGATTTTAATGACTGACCGACTGAGCGATCCATTCTCCCTCAGTGCAGATTAAAAATGAAATGAAAAACACATCGATGGAAACAAACAGACTGGCACTCATCTTCACATTTATTCATATAGATTATATTAATATGGTTTTACAATTCTTTACAATTTTTTTTCAGACAAAGTGACAGTAGTTTGTGAGGAAGCTATAATGCCATCTAACATCATTATACCAACTAAGACCGTGTAAGCAAACTGTGGTTTTACTGTATGTTAACATTCTATTCTGTCTGTCTGTCCGTCCGTCCGTCCGTCTATCCAAACGATTTGATTGTCCTTCAATTTAAAAAGAGGAACAACAACACCCCTTGATAATCATCCATAGGGGAAATTATAGTTGATACTATATCTATTCTATTACTACATACTGTATATACTGTATATATTGTGTACTATACTGTATCTATGTATAGATAATACCGTATATACAGTTTATGTTTGGTTGATTAATTATTTAAGATTAAACTTCTGTCGATTATACTGAGTACAGCTGTTCCACTTCTCTATCCTTTTATACACTCTAATTCTCGAGTGGGAGTGACAGTGCTTAAAATTTTCCAACTCACGCTATAAAGAAGTTTTGATTCTCATTGTGATTCTGAAACATGACGCATCGAAAATAGAACTTGTTCTTGGCCTAACTCACCGTAACACCATACAATGTAACAGTTCAACACCAAGCGCAGATCTCCAAACAGTAGCACTGGGCGCTTGATACGCATTTATTAGCGTCCCTTTATCATTTACAGATCTGAAATCAGTGCTGAGGGCCCGTCGCGCATTAATCGGATTTACAATCACGCCCCGCCTACACAACAGCTTGATTGATAGTCATTTGCTCCAATCAGCGTGCGGGCCAACGTGTCTGGCCTCCCTCTTTCCTCTCGACCGCCCCCCCGTCCTCCTCCCCCCGTGTCCGACTTCGTGCCCCGGCGTCCCGCTAAGTGTGGTCTTTAAGTCTCTAGTCTCCAGTCGGGGTGTACGTCGGGTAGCCCCACGCCAGCTTCAGAATCCCGACCATGGACGATGACACCGTGGAAATGCCCGTTTAACTCCGGGATAGCGTCCAAGGTGAGTCGGTGTTGTGTGTCGCGGGGCTGAATGGGGGGAAGCGGAGCGTCAGTGCGGGGGAAAAAAGTTTCCCCGCTTCGCTCCCTGGGACGGGAAAGATCGAGGACACGGGCTCCGGTGTTTGTCCCCAGCGGGGATGTGCCACGGTGCTCGCCGCTCACCCATCATGTTATCAAACGCCGTGTAATCATGGATGTGGCGACGATCTGTGAAATTGTGTACTTATTCTCATTGTTTGCCCTGTAATTATGCCATTTGTTGATGTTGCTGTGCGCCGCCGGTGCTTGTTGCTGCAGTCTGCGGATCAATTTTAAAAATAGCCCCCATGTCAGTGGTTCTTAAACAGTGATTTGTGTGCCCACCGTGGTATCGGTAGCCACTCCCCTGGACGTTCAAACAGGTGAAGATAATCGAGTTTAACCAACGTGGATCCATGCAATGTGAATGAACGGGTCAAGTAGAGATTGTGATTTTCCCTCAACATGACATTTCTGAGCATATGATTGAGCAGGCACCTCAGTCCGTCTTCAGTTGTGTTGCTGTGGGCTGCAGAGGTATGTGTGTGTTACAATCCAAAACTGAACTTGACCTTTATAGGATTATTGTGCTCGATGAGGAAGTGTATTTTTGTTGAGTGTTATCCCCTGTGTGTTGTGCACACTTGGGGTTCATCTGTGGTTGCTATTCAGTCATGTAGCCTGCTGTTTAAATGATGTTTTGGTGTGTCACATTGCTCACAGGTGGTTGGTTCAAAACCACTGGACACAAGGAGTAAACCACTTCTTGGTTTGGCTTTGTGCGCTTGTTTGAAAAATGCAAAGTTGAAGTTGTCCTTTTGGTTCGCTGAAAACTATTCTGTGTCAAATTCATTCCATCTTGTGTGTATGCACATTTGCATAAATTGATGCAATGTGTTCGTTTGAGATTGATAATATAGGTAGAGCCAACACTGCATGGAATCAAACAAAGAAATACATTTTCATAGCATAATCAAAGCATTGATGTCGGCCAGAGGCCCTGTTGATATTATCGAACAAACATCTATGATGTCATACAAGACCACAAATCTGCAGCCACAGGTTGCTGCCTTTGTGCAATATTAGAGACGAAATAACAGCGCAGACACATAGATTAATGCGTTGACCACAGAACTGTAGTGAGACAGAGAGCTGTGCAGTAGTAGTAGGTTTCAGACAGACAGATAGACAGACAAACGAACAGGGACATGGGTTCCCTCTACAGATGTGCATTCCTCCCACCACTTAAGTGATGAAGCCTTGAAATAGAGCTCAACAGGAATGCAAACAGACTGAGCAGAGGGACGAAAGCCTGGGGGTGTGTATTGGGAGCAAGAGAGAGGAGGTGAAGTAAGTGGAGAAGGAGGAGGTGCAGTAGAGGGAAATAGGGGATCAAAAACATTACAAGAATTGTTGTGATGTCTGAATTTTCCTCGAAGTAAAAGGAAAAGTGGGTCGAAGGTTGTGGAGTCAAAGTAGATTCCTCTCGGTTTCACTCAACGGTCCCCCTGTTTGTTGCCTTTTTCCTTTCAAACCTGAGTGGAATTAATCTCAAAAACAGTCTAGGGGCAGAATTTGTAATTCTCCATCTCCATCCTGGATGTGCTAGTTGGTGCCACATGTCAGTGAAGAGTTTGACAGAGTTTGTGTAATTGGGATCTCAAAGTACTTTTGTGTTCATTAACCCAACTTTGGTTGCTGGACATCAAGAATCCTTTGAAAGTCTTCTGCCCAGCACACGGCACACCCAGTGCATCCAAGTATGCACTCAGTTTTGGTGCCAGTGGAGATCCGGGAAAGTTTTATAGGGTTCTAGGCTTTGATAATCTGCATCAGTGAAGGTATTTACTCAGTTTGTCACATCCCTCTAGTGGGCAGGCGCAGAAACCCAGACGTTATTTCAACAAATGTAATGAATCACAGAACGGACTGTTATTTTAAAGGCATGAACAGGAACAACCTTTATTTTGCTGTCATGTAAGGGCACGTGTGGAGGTTATCTGCGGATGATCACATGTGCGTGAGGTTGAGCGTGAAAGTGAGAGCAACATCAGGAATCCAGCTGCAGCTAATTTGACGTGGCATATGTAAGAACAAAGGGCGGTGAAAATGAGTTGCTTTTCTTGCTCTTTGATACAGAAATTCAGAATTCATAAGACATTCACATGTAGTGATATCAAGTTTTGGAGAGGTCAAGTTGCCCTTGAATAGATAGGTTGTCATATTCAGGTGATGTTTGCAAAATGATTGCCGATTCTACTTGTTTGCTCCCATATTGGGATCGTCATAATCATGATAGCATCCTCAAAACAATCAACAGTGCAGTCTCAGTAGACTACAAGTAGGCTACAGAATTCTGACATGAAATTCCCACTTTTTTGTGAGATAATGAATCTCTTGTGGCTACAATATTGCTTCTGGTTCCTCTTTATCTTTTGGTTACACAGCAGTGTTTTCAGACTTGAAAATGAATTCTTAAACTGTGTAACTAAGACATTTGGACAGATGGCGTCTGAGCCACCTCTCCAAATAGTGCTTGTTTTTCTGACACTTTTTCACTGATAATTTGACCAGTCTGATCAGCTTCCCACTTTTCTTGTAGTGTATTCAAGTGACGGATAAACGAAAGTAGGGAAAAGATGTGGTGCACTTTCCAAGGACGCTCATGCTTCATTGTGGTTTGTTTATTCAAGTGAAATTTCCTAATTTGTCTCAAAACTACACAGCACTTGCACACAAGCTGGCTAATTGTCCTTTATCCAAGTCTATTTCTATGGACCCTCCAAAGGGAGGGAAACCAAATACCTGGCCCCTCCCTGACATTGGCAGCTCGGCCATGGATTTATTTTCCTTGCATTGAACGTGCTCACTGTTCTTCCGTGTTGATAAATTGTAATGTCCAGTTAGCTATGTTGCCAGCTTGTAAGAAGAGGAACATTTCACACCCTGGTCCTCTGAGAAAAACTCAACTTCTTCTGCACTTTGAGAAAAGTGGCATTTCGTTGTTGATATTAAGGAAAATGGTGTAGATTTGAAGTTCTGTAAATGAGCTGTGGCCCATTTCCCCTGCCAAATGCTTAATCTGTCAGAGCCAAGTGCTTTGCCTGCCATGGAATCTCCGGCTAACCGGTTAAATTGTCGATAGATAAGATAACCAGCATTAGCGACACCTCAAATGGGTAGTCTTTATCAACATTTGTCTGTTTTGTAGTACAGTCATCGCAGTGATGTATTTCTATATTTCTAAGAAAACATCAACAGAACAGTGTTTAATTTTCAATATGAGTAGGTACAATGAAAGCTTTTAAGTATAAGCTATTGCATAATGTTACTGTAGCTATGCGTACAGGAGCAGTGTTGCCAGCTGAGACATGTAGCATTATCGTACCAGAGACATAAAATTATCGTATTTTGAGAGAAATGATTGTACACCCACTTTTCAATCATTGCTGTTGTACTGGGGCAAACGCATACACGTCACTCGTAGGTGACAGCTAGAACAGCTCGACTGGCTGTAACTTCATTTACCTGTTATCTGTTTCCCTAAACAGATGTCAATAAATATTGCACACCAGGCAACGCTGTTTGGAATTATCGATTGTACTTCTTCTACTTCTTCAGGGCAAAATTATTTTACAAATACAATAATTATCGTACACATGGCAACCCTGTTTGGGAGAAACATGGGCCTCCCACAGGACGTCTTGGCCTTGCAGCGTGTTGAACGCAAGACCAATATTGACCATCATTTAATGCTTGGTTTGGTCCCTCAACCCGTAGGAAAAATATCTGGATTTCTTTGGCACACTAGAAGTTCGTCTCTTTTTGCCAGCCGCTCATTTACTTTGGCACTCCGTCATTTCATGCTGAGCAGGTAGCATACACTCAGCTTTTAACAGTTTGTGAGCTGAGAGCAGCTGTGCGTGGTTTTATTTGATTGGGATGGGGGGGTTGAGGGGGGACTACCACTGAGCAATTAGGACTGTACTAGATAGGCTGAGGGACCAAAACAATGAGCCTAACGTAACTGAGACCTGTACAAAGTTGTGGAAAAGTTGGTATTCTCAGCAGGAGATGTTGTAGCGGCTATTGTTACATCACAGGGGGCCATTTTAGTTGGTGTTGGTGTCACAAAAGTCACATGGCAAAAATGCTTCAGTTTTCTTTACTGCAGTGCCCTGTGTGGACAACGTCCTACACAGGAAGGACGTCTGTACGCTGCTACGCTGACGTGACCACTCGCTGCAGTGTGTCTTCCTTTATGGCCGACAAGAACTAGACAATAGTAGATGAGCAGATCACCCACTCCAGTGTAGAAGATGACCGGCACCCGCTCAAGCAGGTTGAACGTAGGGAGGCTGTGATAGGGAGAAAAAATGCAAAACTTAAACAAAACAATAAAACAGCACAACGATATTCAATAAATGAATGAGTACTTTGTCTCATCATCAATGCATCAGTATAATGCAATGCTAATCAAACTTGCGTGGCTAGTTCTAGTTTGGCACCTGGGAAACAAGCACAGCTTTTCATGAAATGTTGAACTGGCAAATGTACGGGGATTCTTGCGGCACATAAAACAGATGGCGTACATTAAAGTTGACGTAAGGATTACATCTAAACTATTCAGTGAACTGACAGCAGGAGAGCTCCTCTGCCCGAGGCCCCTCATAGATATGCGTTTACAGTGCAATGACACTGGTGTAACACCAAGATGTTGAGGCCCTGCAACAACCCACAGAGGTATTTTAGTCGTGTCTGACAGAAGTTTATGATCCGTAGTGTATGTCATATTCGTACATGCATCTTTGTTTTGTTCTTCTGGAGGTTAAGTGAAGTTCAATTTCACCTCTCCCGCTCCGGCCTCAGTTTGGCTTGTAAATGGAGCTGTGACATAGCTTGTCCGCTCCCCTGCATGAATCTTTTGCTGGTGGCTCCATCTAGCACTGGTTTGAAACCATTGCCAAAACACATTTGAAGCAATTACACACAGAGTTGAATAAATAAATACTGAAACATAGTGTATGCACATAGTTTCATGCATGAGCGTATATGAGCGCAGTTACCAATGTCAGCAATGTGATATGTACAGTACGCACATCCATGACTGCTCAATCTCTGTACCGGTCTCATATTTCACCAGTCACACAGAGAGGGCCCACAGCAATCAAGTTGAAATTAGAGAGAGAGCTGCTCTTGGAAGCCCTTAAGCTGCCTGCCAGGTCTGAGGCCAAACTTTGCCGTGCGTGCGTGCGTGCGTGCGTGCGTGCGTGCGTGCGTGCGTGCGTGCGTGCGAGAAAAAAGAGAGAGAGAGAAAGACTGATGGCCGAGAACAAATAAAAAAAAGAGACTTCTTGATATTTCACCAAGTGCCTGGGGCCAGGAGTGGGGTATATCGCCTTTCTTTTGCTGTTGTTGAGAAATTGAATATCTCGCCAGAAGTCAGTGGTCCTCAGACAAACAAAACAGTCGACGTGTTCTAGTCATTTGCGCGCGTACCATCTACACTGTGTATAGAACTTATTGAGTTACTTTCAGCCAGCCGGATTGAATGTGGTAAAGGTTGCAAGAACCCGCCCATGTCTCTTAACCATCTGCCAGACCGAGGTCGGGTAGATTCATCATCTTGTCAGCCTGAGAGCTGCTTACCACCAGCGCTGGTCTGCTCTGGAGTTTGACTGGAGAGCTGCCTGAATAGATCAGAGATGCAGCTGTACCATATTCCAGCGTAGTTCCATCTGAAAAATGATACTCTGTAATTTTCATGTATTAATAAATTTGTGTCAGATCTCGTGTTCTTGTGATGGGTTCCCGCCTTGCGCTGACCTTGCCGCGCTCCTCCTGACACCCCTTCGTTGAATGCAAATGTGAGGCGGAGTCATGCCCAGCTCATGGTGTTACTGGCAAGGACTTGTTGCTCTCTGTCACAGGTCCCAGGTTTAGGTCAAAGGCTGAAGTAGAGCTACAGAGGTGAAGAGTTGATGTCATGTTGGCCTTGCACCATGGACATTTCTGCCGTGTCCTCTTTCCCTAGTGCTTTTCTTCCTCTTTCTTTCTTCCAAAAGAGTAATTTTTGCACCCCAGTTTGATTTATAGAGATTGACGTCCTTCACAGATGTTTCTGATATGGGAAATATTTTGGCTAGGGGATTGTAATTTACCCGCAATGGAAATATTTCCAGGCGATGTCATGGTGTCTGGATTTGGCAAGTTATAATACAGAGCAGAACAAAATCAGCCTCTAAGGCAAGACACACATTTTAAACATATTTTACATCTCATCCATCACCACCCTCTAAGCAAATGAGCCAATTGTCCTCTGAGATTGTGGTGTACCCTGATGATCAATCCTCATTTGATTGGATTTGCCTGCACACATGTTGAGTCAAAGTAGCCTCCTCTGCTCAGTATTTAGAAAAATGTGAAAACACATCTTGGTTGTTGATCCAGTGGATTCTTTAAGGGATGATAGAGGAGGACCGAACCCCTAAGGCCAGCAAAACTGAGGTGCTGCAGGAATAATAATATATAATTATGACATCTGTCTGGTGTAAAGGGGCGGGATACTTGGAGTTGAGATTTGTCCCTGCAGTGATTTTTGTCTGCAGACACACATTACTTTCTGAAATATAAACCTAATATTAGAAATGTAATTGAAAGATTTTTGATAGAGCTATCGTTTTTTAGAAAATTGACCTGGTCAAACATGTTGTGATTAGTGTGGTTATGGTGAGGCACCAAAAATGTTGCAGAAGCTTTAACAAGCAAGTGATGAAAATCTTTCTTAACTTTTGGGGCAAAAGATCTTGAACCCCAACCTATCTCAAGGGCAGCATGATATGTTTGATCCTTGGCCAAACACATTGGTTGATGATCCAGAGAAGTATCTTGCAATTCACCATTCCACCATTGATACCATTTTATCATCGACCCCTTATATTGAGTGTCCTGTAATGACCATAATATCTGCTCATGTTGGCAAATTGAATGATGTACAACGCCAAAACTAAGTCCAAAAATGCTGCTCATCAAAAATGATGATTTTAGTGAAGCTGTTATCTTGCCCATGATTAGGTTCCATTATTCGATTTATGTGGTGAAATTTCTTTGTGACTTAACATTCATCAGTGAACCCTTAATCACATTGACGTGCAATGTCTTGCATTGATTCTTAAAGTAATGGACGAGTGGAAACATTGGTGGACTCTGGTGGTGGAGAGAGCATTCGATATGTATATCAATCACTGTGGTCACCATCTAAGGGAGTAGCTGAGTCTTATTTGAATGGCTTACTAAATGACAAGAGGTCTTATCCCCCTTCTCAAAAGTATTAACTGTCTCGGCGTAGCTAGACTTATTTGTTTCAATGAGAGGAAATATGGGTTTATTCTCTTGTCAGGTGTCGAAGTTTTCGCTGCTCCTAACAAACACTCAGTTGAAACCCAAATGTTTGAAACACTTACTCTTATGTTGCAACAAAGTTGCAAAAGTATAAGACATCATGTGATGTGCTATTTGACATCTGATTGCTCGGGCTGCTAATCTGTGTCATTGCGTGAGGAATGAATTACTCTTTTGTCATCATGGAGTTGAAGGCAGTTGGGATGTGGAAACTCGTTCACCCACCTTTTTTTGCAGTGATCATCATGTGCTAGCTGGAGGACAGGACGACAACACTCTCTTCACACCTTACACTTGCGAGCCGAGATGTATTTTTTCCTGGGATGAGTAATATAGACACCTCGTACAATCGCTTACCTGGATGTCAGATGATTACAGGGGAGGAAGAGAGCATGAAACATAAAAAGACTCAATTGAATGAATAGTGCCTGGCTCGTCACCTATCATTGATAGGCTGTCATTTCCAATGATGCAAGAGTTGGCAAAGATGCAGTGCACTGACTTTGGCGAGATGTATGTGCATGTGTGTGTGCGGTCTCGTGCTCGTGTATGTGCCTGTGCCATGTGTATGCCTGGTGTTACCTTACAGCCGGGATGACATAATTATGTTGGAATGTCCATGAAAGATAAGTATGAACCTGTCCCAACCTTGAACACACCATTCTTTCATCTGTCACTCTTCACCCCTCATGTTTAAATCTTCTCAGCCTTGTGCATATTCTCTGCTGTTGTTCCTTAATCCCCTCCTTTCCCCGTGCCTGTGGCCAGCCCCAGGTTGCAGTTGCTGTCTTGCTGCAGCGGTATCTGTAGGTTGTATCAGTCGGAGGATAGTCAATGGATGGTATCCTAGCAAGGTGATTGTATCACGCTTGGCAGAAAGATGACAAATGAATGATGCCAAGACCCACATTAGTAGAGTTACCTTGGTTACATTTACGCCAGTTGCTGCACGTTTCACTGGTTCATTGTGCTATCGAATGATCTCCGAACCTATTTGCAGCCACACTGAAAGAAATTGGATGCAAATCTCGTATCTGGCTGTGCCATTATGACTCACCTGCCATAAAATGGCGTCATTAGAACAACGATTCTTTTGTTCATGAAATGGGTGCTCATTGCCTTAAGCTAAATTTTGCTGCATTGTTGTAGCTTGATTAATCACTCACTCACACTTCTTTACCCGTTTCCTGGGTCCTACACTGAGACGACTTGGGTTGAGATTAGTGTAACATATGCCTGCTAGTCATGGCTTGGAGGTGGAATTCAGTGAAGTAAAATTGAAGACTGCAAATAAAAAATCTGGATATAATGATAAGAATTATGGCATGTGGTTTTTGAATCAGCAGTGTAATCACAGACTGAAAGTAGAATTTGTAACAGGCCAATAAGTATCCAGTCTAGAGGTCTGTCAACACAGTGCAGTTAGTGTAGATTATTATGCTTGCCACTGAATTTAAGAAAAACCAAACTTGTTTTGCTTGAACCTTAAAATCCTGCATGATCACACATTTTACACAATGTCATCTCAAGCCAGAACAGTCGAATGACACTGAATTGCCAACATTATATTTCAACTAGCCTGTGCACAAATGTTTTGTATTGGTAATTGTATTTCATCTCGATGAATACACACATAATGTGAGTACAAGTCATGGTCGGGAGATGTAAACAGTTTAATGTCATGTTCAATGATTTAGTGACACCGAGTTAATACGGGAGTCCTTCCGTGAAGTTCACTGTGTCTGCATTTAGCCTCACTCATACTCCACATGCCTTCACTGTGCCATTGTTCGACAGTATCATGCTCCTCTCTATGCCTTGACCTCTGTAGATATTGACGTGTTATTTCAGTTCGCTATTTTGATCTAGGTTTTTGGAATTGGTTCTTAACAAAATTTGAATTGATTCCGAAAGGAGCAAAGTAAGGCTGGTTATGTTTGGCTCACTTGAACTTTGTTTTGGGAGTTTTAACTTCATGGTGTTGACCTTGCTGATACAGTTGATTGCAGTTGGCTAAACATGGCATCCTCTGCCATCTGCAGACTGATGTTGCATGGATTTCTTTCTGCTTATCTGAATGTTTCACCGAAGATGGTTTTATTGCTGAGGTTAGGCTTGGCTGCAATGAGTCAGGCAGTCATGTTGATGCCAGCTCATTACAGAAACCCGGCATTAGAGAACATCGGCTCCATTAGTTTGGGATTTAGTCATTTAGTGCTGAAGATCATGAGATTTGCCATATCCATCTGTCAGTGAATTGGTTCCACCCACTGCTCCTCCTTGACACATTTGAGACAGACTTTTCCAACCAAAATGGGGCATTACAACTCCACTGGCTAAGCTGATGGACAAACAAGTTTTTGCAACTTCCAGGCGTTTAGAGGAACAAAGGGTCCCTTTACAGGGTGGAAGTAGTTGCAGATGTTAACCTGTCGTGAACACGTAAGACTTCATACAAAGGAGTTAACCTCGTAGTTCACTATGGAATCACTCTTTAAGTACACAAGATTTTCTTAAGTAAGCTCATTTTCTGTTCTGTGTTTTCCATCTCAGAAAAGCTTAATTAGATACGAACTGAAGTATTGTATTCTAGACTTTGTTACTTCAAAACTGTGGCCAGATTATGTCTACCATGTGTTTTGAGGTGCAATCAGATACAGCCATAAACTGTAAAACTACATTTGAATAACCTCACAAAATTTTGGAATGTGAATCTGTGTAGATGAGTGATTGCCTTTACTAAAATCAGTTAGAAGTCAGTAGTTAAGTTGTGTTGCAATTAAGTGTTGTTAGATTTCTTCGAACTGTCTTTCTGTTTTTTCCCCAAATCTGTGAATTTGATGAAGCATCTTTTTGGCCACAGTGGTGTTTTTCTATATTTTCAATCTCTTAAAACGCCCCTGGGTACATATTTTTGAGTGTTGATTGTTATGGTTCCAGACTTATGTTGAACTCCCTTGTTATTTATATTTCATTTTTCACACAGCTGGATATGTATTTGCACAGTACAAGCGTCAAATTCCAACTGGGTCTGCAAGACTGAAAATACACAGAAAACAGTTTCATTTGTGCAAATGAGTAAATCTCTCTCTCTCAAAAAAACAAAAAAACAATCTACCCAGAGCGTAGCTGCTCCAACTCATTCTTGGAGTGGACGAAGCTTTAATGACTTGCAGCCATGTTTCTGGTTTGAGTCCTGTGCAGTTCTCCTCCCTCTTAAGGATCCTGGCTTTGATCTTACTCTGGCTTTTTAATCTGATTCCTGAATCGCACAGAAAACACCGACACACACACACACACACACACACACACGTTCATGGATATGAATCA
>OMPJ01016010.1:0-12622 GCA_900312935.1 Carapus acus | reverse complement strand
GAAAGGACAAGATCTCGGGTACAGGCGGCCGAAATGAGTTTCCTCCGTAGGGTGGCGGGACGTACTCTCCGAGATAGGGTGAGGAGTTCTGCCACCCGGGAGGAGCTCAGAGTAGAGCCGCTTCTCCTCCACATCGAGAGGAGCCAGCTGAGGTGGTTCGGGCATCTAAACCGGATGCCTCCCAGACGCCTCCCTAAGGAGGTATTCCGGGCATGTCCAACTGGGAAGAGGCCGCGGGGAAGACCCAGGACGCGCTGGAGGGACTATGTCTCCCAGCTGGCCTGGGAACGCCTCGGGGTCCTCCCAGAGGAGCTAGAGGAAGTGCCTGGGGAGAGGGAAGTCTGGGCTTCCCTTCTGAGACTGCTGCCCCCGCAACCCGGCCCCGGATAAGTGGCAGAAGATGGATGGATGGATGGATGGATGGATTGATGGGACTGAACATAGCATTTGTATGGATACCAGCTCATGTAGGACTCCTCAAGTTCCTTTCAGTAAAATAGAACTGAAGTCCAAAATCAAGTACAAGAGAAGCAAGAAGAGGAAGATAGTTCTACAGAATTCAAAGACAAGTAGGGGTGATGAGAAAGACAGAGAGATCCCGTAGAGAGGAAACCATTATAACAAGACCACGATTTGATCACTCAGGGCAGAATAGCACTCTCTTTAAACAAAGGAACATGTATCAGGAAACTGTGACTCTTATGACCTACAGGAAACTATAGATCATGTTGTACTGTATTGTCAAAAGTACGATGCTGAGGGAAGGGAACTAATTTTGAACCTCAAAAGAATGAAGTTGAGATTGGACTAAGAGACATTTTACACAGAAGTTCAAATGGGAAATGTTATGGTGCATTATTGCAGTGCCTCAAGAAAACATTTGCTCAGACAAGAAGAAGAAGATTAAGAAGACATACACACGAAAAACACACCAAGCAGGCCCTACTGGGCAGGAGGCCGTCACAAGGCCCATAACAGCACTCCTGCACAGTCTCCACCCCCTCCAGATGACCAGGTGCTGTCCCTGTCTCCAGCCAGCGTGAGACGATACCCCTCCAGTATCAACGCTTGCAGAGCTGCAGGCCCGGACAACATACCTGGTCATGAGTTTAAGGACTGTGCAATAGAAATCAGTGATGTCCTCACAGACATCTTTAGCATGTCCCTGAGCCAAGCTTCTGTCCCCACATGCTTCAAAGATACCACCATCCTCCCGGTACCTATGAAGGCTGCCCCATCCTGCCTCAATGACTACCGTCCCGTTGCACTGACCCCCATCGTTATGAAGTGCTTCGAAGGGTTAGTCATGCAGCACCTCTACCAGTTTGCATATCGTGCCAACAGGTCCACCACTGATGCAATATCCACCACCCTCCGCTCTTCTCTCACCCATCTGGACGCCAAGAACATGTGCGGATGCTGTTCATAGACATTCGCTCAGCATTCAACACCATCATCCCTAAGCAGCTGATACAGAAACTGGACCGGCTGAGACTAAACACCTTGCTGTGCAATTGGCTGTTGGACTTCCTGACTGGGAGACCACAGGCAGTCTGGGTCGGCAGTAACACATCCAGCACCATCACCCTGAACCCAAGGAGGTGTGCTAAGCCTCCTACTCTTCACCCTATTGACCCACAACTGCACACCAAAGGAAAGCACCAATGTCCTTGTCAAGTTTGCAGATGACACAACTGTGGTGGGTCTAATCCACAATAATGAGTCCAGCTGCTTGGACGAGGTGAGACAACTGATCACAATGGTGCAGAGAGAACAATCTCACTCTCAATGTGGAGAAAACAAAGGAGATTGTTGTCGATTTCCAGAGAGTGCGTATCCAGCAACCTCCACTGACCATCAGCGGTGTGGTTGTGAAGAGAGTAAGCAGCACTAAATTCCATGGTATGCACATCACTGAGGACCTTTCCTGGAAACCAACTCCATATCACTGGCCAAGAAAACTCAGCAACACCTGTACTTCCTCCCCAAACTGAGCAAAGCCAAAGCCCGAGCCCCCATCATGCGCTGCTTTTACCAGGGCATGATCGTAAGAAATTTAGGAGTTATCTTCAATTAAGACATGTCGCTGAATGCCCACATTAGACAATGTCAAGAACTGCCTTACATACCATTGCTAAAGTTTGGCACATCCATCCATCCATCCCGCTAAATAATGCTTTTGTCACCCCCAGGCTTGATTACAACAATTATTTATTAGCAGGCTGTAGCAATAAGACACTGAAGCCTCTCCAGCTGGTTCAGAATGCTGCAGCACATATACTGACAGGAAATACGAGACCACATATCACCAATGTTAGCTTCTCTGCACTGGTTGCATGTAAAATCGAGAATAGAATTTAAAATCTTTCTCCCCACTTACAAGGCACTCCATAATCAGGCACCATCGTACCTGAAAGAGATGATTGTGCCTTATCATCCAACCAGAGCTCTGCAAAAACACAGGGTTACTGGTGATTCCTAGTAAGAGTAGAATAGGGGGCAAGGCCTTTAGCTATCGGGCTCCTGTCCTGTGGAACCATCTTCCAGCTTCAGTCCAAGGGGTGGATATCCTCACTGTTTTAAAGAGTGGGCTAAAAACTTTCCTTTTCGATAAAGCTTATGGTTAGACAAAACTATGTGGCCAGAAGTAGATGACGCATTGAGCTTTTCTCTCCTCCTCCTTTTTCTTTATCTCCTCTCTTTTTCCTCACCACAATTGCTGATGGGGGATATGTTGGGTTTCTGTGTGTCCATCCCATAAACCATGACTGTTTACATGCTAAGGAGCACTACCTGCACCATTTTGTAAAGAGCCTTGAGAAAACTTCTGTTATGATTTGGTGCTATACAAATTGAATTGACTTTACTTGACTTGACGCAAGAGATCATCCTATCCAGCGGCATAACGGTGTGGCATGGTGGCTGTACGGTGTCCTGCCGAACAACCCTACAGCGGACAGTGAGAACAGCAGAGAGGATCGTCTGCATCCCACTCCCTTCCCTACAGGACATTTACAACACACGCCTGTCCCATAAGGCTCTCCAAATCGCTGGTGACAACACACACCCCACACACAGCTTCTTCAGTCTCCTGCCGGCGGGGAAAAGACTGAGGAGCCTCCAGGCAACGACTTGCAGGCAATGGGACGGCTTTATCCACCATGCTGTTAGGAAGCTTAACTTTCTCTCAGCCATTCCTATTCCTCTTGATGCAGCTTCATGACCTCAAAAGATGAATAAGGATGTGAACAAATAGGAGAATATCTTGTAAGTAAACAAAGACAGCTTACACTTGGTGAACTTATACGCATGCACACACCAGATTTCTGCCAGAAATAGAAACTGAAAATCTGAATAGTGGCACTGCCAAGACAAACCCGAGCCTGGTTCGCATCCTCCTCCAGAACTGTTGTCACATGCAGAGGAGGTAAAAACTGCATCACTTATTCAGGCTGCGACATGAACACATAGCATCCAAGTCATGGACAATGCCAGACAGTCATTGCACACCGTCATCGGTAACCAGAAGAGCCTGTTCAGTGACTGGCTGCTACTCCCCAAGTGCAGGACCGACAGACTTAAGAACCCTTTTGTTCCGTTGGCCATGAAACTGTACAATTCTTCATCTGGTGCAAGGAGGGGAGGAGCACAGGTTTTGGGAAGGGAAGTGATGGACATAATGGTAGAGCAATGCATTACAGGGTGATGTATCTTCGTACACTGACGAACCTTACATACACACAACTCTTTGCATTAAACAACATTCCTCCACTGCTACACACATTCCCCCATGTACCACAAAACATTCTTAACCCTGCCCACAACGAAACACACCATGAACTCTCCCCCTCCTACTGTCCCCCTCCACAATGCAACACACAACACCCCTGACCAACGCAGCACACAACACCCCTGACAAACGCATCAGACGACATCTCCACGGTGCTATACACACCCCAGTTAAAGAACGTACAAATGATACAAAGTGTCTGTATAACTGTACTCGCATGGCTGTACATAGGCTACTATCTTCCACCATAGTATCTTATCATACAGATAAGTGACAAAATTTTGACGAGTAACAACGTTGCATGTTATACATTTAATATTGTTACGTAGTTCCTTAATGAGTATGAATTGTAAATTATTAGTTAGTTAGTCCCTTCTTAGTGCCCATTGTATACCGCTAGGTTTTCAGTATCTTCTATACCTTCTGTATCAGGGATTTAATTTCCTGGATCACAAGATCAGTGGATCAATAAAGTAACTACCTGGTTGGTAAATAAATTGGAAAAATAAATGCTGTTTTCACCACCCTAAGTTCCTGCCAAAACATGACAGATGTTTACACTTTGTTCAAATCTCAAGGAGAAGTTTGTTAAGTATGGTTGCTTGAAATAGAGGAAGAGGAGCATGGTTTTTGTAGACTCAAAGGAACCTCCTATGGTAATTCAAATAATGTAAATATGATTGGATGCAAAGATTTTGGTTTGTTCTAAACTAATGTAAAAAATGTAGCCCTACTTCACACAAAACAAATGACATGTCAACATAGGTCACATCCGTCATTTTACTGAAAAGGAAGGGGAAAAGAGAAAAAAGACAATGAGCAATATAGAGGGAAAACGGTATCAATCAGATGTCTATCAATTTGCACAGGGATGACAGACTTCAATTGATCAATAAACAGATTCAGTGGCAGGCGGATTAAGCAACCAGAAGTCCTGTTTTAGTGCAACAACGATGGCAACCTGAAAGGAAATGAAATTACCATGTTAACTGTCGAGAATATTGCCATTCTCAATAGAGTTCCTAATTCAAGAATATCAAAGATAAACATTATCTCTACACAATGTTCAGCTGAGGGTTAATAGAAGCACTCACACAAAAAGCGTTAAAACACACACACACACACAATAAATTTCCCACATTAACATAAATCAAATGTTACCTCGGCATCTTGAAATACTGCACAGCTACTGTGTACAGTCTCTGCGAACAGTCACGACAGACCGCCATCATCTGTTTAATCAAAGATTTATATCATTGGAAAAAACATTTAGGCAGAACAACAGCCGTTCTCTAACCTCCCCAGATTAGACAGGCTGAACAAGGACGTGTCTTCAAAGATACCTTGTGACCCCACTGACACTGCCTGTAAGGTGACAAACACGCAGGTCCTGAAGGCTTTAAAGAAACTGAACCCCCACAGGGCTGCAGGACCCAATGGCGTTATACCTGAAGTCCTGAGGGAGTGTAGACAACAGCTAACTGCTGCATATGCTGACATATTCAACATGTCACTTTTTCTGGATGTAGTCTGACGGATCTTCAAATCCTCTATCAACATACCAGTCCCAGAGAGACAGGCCACTTCCACCAAAAACGACTCCAGGCCACTGCACACCAGTTGACATGAATTGCCTGGAAAAGCTGGTCCTCTCACACAGTCAATTAGTCCCGGACATCGTTGATCCCCTCCAATTTGCCTACCGCCTCGACTGATCATTGGATGATGCAGTGGCAATAGCCCTACACCACCTCCTACAACACCTGAAACTCTGCCTTCAACACAATACCTCACAGGTGGCAAGAATAGGAGGACAGGAGTTGTCTCGTGTTCCCCACAGGGACAACACCTTCCTCATCAAACACCCTGATGACACCACCGTCCTGGGGCAAATGAAGGACCAGAATGAGCCAGGGTACAGCACCACTACAAACAATATAATCGTTTATGGTGCAGAGAATGACCTCAGATGGAATGGGCAGATAGTTTCAGATTCCTAGGACTAAAGACTTCTTGACCTGAGGTTGGCCCCCAACACCAAAGCCGAAGGTGAAAAAAGACCAACAAAGGCTTTACTTCATTGGGCTGCTCAAGAAAGCGGGTCTGAAACATTGCCCTCTCACCCAGGGCTAAAGGGGGCTGATTGAGAGCATCCTCACCATGGGCATCACCATCGGCTATGGCAACACCAACCAGGCAAAGAGGATGGCTCTGCAAAGAGTCTTAAAGGCTGCGGAGAAGATTTTGGGGACAAAACATCTGTCCATGGACTCAATGTACGAGCAACATTGTTGAAAAAGACCAGAGGGAAACATTTAAGACCCACTCCACCCAGCTCGCCCTCTGCTCAAACACAAACATAGCTCGTATAACCTGATACACAGCAGAGCAGAACTCATCGTCACCTGCAGGACCCACTTCTCAAACAGCTTCTTCCCTGCCGCAGTCAGACTGAAGGTAAAAGGAACAACTTCTGGACATGTGTTTTAAACAATTTAGCCCTGACAGTGGTACAAAACTATATGGGAGCAATAACCTTTTTCAGGTGCAACAACTTTTATCTGTAAAATGTGCCCCCCCACCCTTGCTTGTGTACATACACTCACATATACGGTATACCCCTATATCTGATATCCTACTGAAATTGTTATGGTGTGTTTTTCTGTTTTTATATTCTCTGACCTATCTTTCTTTCTGTCCATCCCACTGTCTCTGAGAGAGCTCCGCAAAAAGATTTCCTAAGTATCCGGACCACTAATCCATGAACAAATGACAAAATGAAAATTTTTGATCCTTGAACCTTTGCATTTATTTCCATTTCTTCTGCAGCCCTACTCCTTGTCGCACTTCATCTTGAAGTGTTTATCTATGATCCTATGAAATCCTAAACTATACCTTGGTTCACAGTGTCTCGAAAACTGTCCCCCCAGATCTACTTACTCTCATACAAAGAGATAGACTGAATAATGTGTTGTCCTGGTGAGAATGCTGACATGAAGTAGCTCTTATTTCTTCACCTCTAGCATACGACCAATGCATTATTCCTCAATCTCCCCTCTCTATGAGCATTACTTGTTGCAAAATCAGCTCATAGATAGGTACATTCAAAACATGTAGACATGTTTGAACATACACAAATTAAGGTTGATAATTGGGTGTTCAGCACTGCTGGAATCAATTAGTTGTTAGACAGGACACTTAACCTTTCCATTATTACTATTCCCTTTCAGTTGTTTTGGCAATTTGTCACCTGTGCACAAGGCACAGGGCAGTTTCAGACTCAAGTCCTTTTCTTATCATACACATCTCGCCACATTTGGTCCGTAGGCCACTGATAGGTATGTCATAAAGATACCTTGTGTCTACCTCCTGCTACAGTATGTCTCCACCACCTACTATTCCTAAAATGCCCCATATGATACACCAGCCACTCTTGTGTCCTCTTTCACTATGTCCATTGACCCTTAACCACCCTGTGCAGTCTTCCTCTTTACCAGCGACCTAATAGCTTACATATCCACCATCTTTCATTCGTTATCGTCCAAACCATCTAAATCACCTCCAAAGTTCTGTTTTACATGGTGGTGTGCTGGGGGTGCAGCAGTACAAAGAGGGACTCAGCCAGGCTGGACAACGTGATCAGGCTCTAGGGTCAGCATGAGGCTAGATTTGGTGGTGTTAGTCTTGGAGAGGAGGACCCTGAACAAACTGCTGGCCATCATGGACAATGCAAACAACCGTCTGCACACCTTCATCAGCAGCCAGGGGAGCCTGCTCAGCAATCTACTAGTTACTTCCCACAGTCAGGACCAATAGACTTAAGAGCTCTTTTGTTGTGTTGGCCAAGAAATTGTACAATACCTCATCTACGGCGAGGAAGGGGGGAACAAGGGTCTCCGTAGGGGAAGCAATGGATATAACGGTAGAGCAGTGCATTTCAGGCTAACACATCATCATACCCTGACTGTGCCTTACACATATACAGTATATATTGTATATACACTGTACATCGGTGATCAGGAATCTTTTATTGTCATTACAGCGACTGAATTGTGTAATGAAACTAAGGTGCTGCATTCCGGTGCAAGTAGGTCTAGTAGGAAAAAGGAGAGAGAAGAAAGAGAGGATCTATATACAGAAGAATATAAACACACAATATACATATTATTAATATTAGTACAAAAATAGGTATAGTTAACGATAAAAATAGAGATAGTAGCGCTGATGGCGGGGGGAATAAAAGCTGACCAGAAGAAATGTTAATGCTTAAATGTAAATGCTTAACACTGACCGGAGTGTTGGGCATTTTCTGTAAACATACATACATACCTACACACACACACACACACACATGTATATACTGTATAGTCAAGGTAAGAGCAAAAATCCAAGTTACGAGTTGTGCTTCAGGCCATACATGCATATAAGCCCCACCTGAATATAAGCCACGAGTAGGTTTTCATGTTGTTACATTAGATACTTACACAGAAAGATTGGACACGTAGCTTTACTTGAAGACTTTGAAACAGTGCCTGAAAATTGGCAGCAAGACATCTGTGCGACACTAACATGAGAGTTGGCTGGGTACAAAATAAGTTACGGCACTAACACAAAAGCATTCTGCTCTCATGTCTTCTGACAGCCCTTGCTGTCTTTTTACGTTGACTTAATTCTTCCCGCTGGTGCCTCCAACATCTCATCAACGATTCGTTGATGCCAAGCTTACACGCAGTCACTCTCTTTCCCTCTTTGATGGCCAAATCCTTTGCTGTCACCTTAAAAACTGCATCATTTGCATTTTTTCATTTGTTATCCATGATGAGAGTGTGTGCATGGTGCACAAAATGACAGTTCAAGGTCCAAATCACACTACTGATAGTGTCCTCTTCAGTGCATAAACTTAGCCCTTAGCCCACAAATTTATATTTTTAGTTATTCTTTTGGTTTATTTAATTTGTGAATTAGAATATGAAAGTGTGTAATCAAGGTTAATCATGCAGTGAGGGGAAGATGGCAAGGGTAGAGGCCAGTGACAGGGATGATATGTGACAGGGCTATACAGCCCTGTTGGGCAATGTTAACAAGATGGTTATTTGACTTGCCCTGATGACCTGCCTTTATGAGATTAAACTTTCAGGACAGGAGGCAGAGCTGTTGGTGTCAGAGACAAAGATGGTGAGGTTTTCATTTGGTGTAGCACAATAAGAAATGAGCACCTCAGTTCAACAGCTATGGTCCAACTGTGAAAAGGTAAGGTCTGACAGGCAAGATGTGCAAGGGAGAGACAGAGGATGGAGCTACAAAGAGGAAAGAGAAGAGACGGACAGCAGAGAAGGTTCACCTACAGGATGAAAGAGGACATGAAGATTATTAATGTAAGTAGTTCCGGATATGAAGGATAGAGGGAAATGATCCGCTGTGGTGGCCACTAGAGTCTCCCACACACTATCCAAAAATGTAGTAGTGCATGCTATACAGTACAAAATCGATAAATAATTTCATTGATCTCTCTTAATTCTGCCACAATTGATAGTCTTTGTTTTGTACGGCTCAGAATGAAATAGTGTACAAGCCAGAGATCGAAAGAAGAGCTCTGTCAAAGCATCAGTGGTGCGTGTGTGCACATTTGTGCTCCTGTGGGAGGCAAGTTGGACACGGAAAGAACTTCACTGATTCTTTGAACCAGGTCTTTACGATGACGTGATGAGCTGGCAGGAGCCCACACAACAGTGCACAAGGGAAGGACAGAAAATGCGACGTCACACAAACTCACGCGTACAAATTCACGACCAGCAAGCACAAGTACCATGCAGCCCTGCCGGATGCCTCGTCTTCTCAGTCGTCCTGTGAGCCTGAGCCGCTCATATGATTTGTTACCCCGACAACACAGCATCGTGCATGAGTTCTGGTGCATGGCTTACAAACACACACCCGTGCGCATACGCGCATAAATAACATATACGTGAATTACTGGTGCGTACACATGGGGGCGCTCTTTCGCAGTCTGAGGGCATTTACGAACGATGGAGACTCGATCAGTCAACATCTACCAACATCAAAATGTCAGTACCATCGCAACCGTTAGTGTGAACACAGCGGATTGAATGCAGCGCAAATCGATCGACATCTTCTTTGATAAGACTACTGGCGACGTCGTGAACGAAAATGAACCGCAATCACCCAGACAGAGCTCCCGCACGTACCTCCCGCACGCCTCTTTGCAATCAAAACTGCATGTGCATCCTCGTCACACGCACAGCTCCTGAGACCTCTTTGAAAATGCACATTGGAATCTTAAAAACCCCACCCTTGACAGAGGGTGCGTTTTCTTACCTCAGGATAGCGATAGATATTAAACGTTTCTTACTCCTGTGCCGCCAACGTAGGCACGCCTCTCCGCAGCCTCCGGTGGTATGACAGAAAGGAGCGATGCAGGACTGAAAAGATGGGGAGGGGGTTGAAGATTCTCTCTCTCTCTCTCTCTCTCTCTCTCTCTCTCTCTCTCTCTCTCTCTCCCTCCCTCTCTCCCTCCACCAGTGGCATTAAGTGGCTGTTAGGAGAGACGATATCTACGATATACAGTTAGAGGAGCAACTGCATGCCATGGCAGGCTGAAACTTCAGCAGCCACTGATGCAACAATGGCAATGGAGCCCTGCCATTGACCTCCACTGATAAAGTCATGGTTTGCAGGTTATGGGTGAGGTTGACAAGCCAAATATAGAACAACATCAGGTTGTTAAAATCATACTGAATTTGATAGTGACATAGACTAGACCAATGGCGCTTCATCTGGGGGGTTTATTGATGCAGTCTCAGGTGCTCAGATGGTGATGACACACTGCCCCGGTAATATTAGCAACCCGTAATGTAATCCGTCAAAAAATGCCCTAACCACCAACAATTTGGCAACACCACGTTATTTTCTTTGCAGTGTTAGGTTACAAATATTATGTCGCCAAACAAAAAGCACATTTCCATAATAAAGTAGGTTATTGAAAGGTCAATTATGATAACAATATGAAATTCAATTTCAAATGGAGAATAGAAATAATCAAAAATAAATAAATAGAAAAATAAGTAAACAGATTTGAAGGCATTTTCAACATAGCAAAAAATCAGGCCAAACCTCTGGCATCAGTCTCTGCCTGGCGATTGTTGGCTTGGCTTTGATATCTATGTTTCAGGGAATTCCAGTTGTCATTGTGCTACTATTGTAATGTGCATCATTTGTGATTCTCTTCTCATCTTTAAATCCCTTCAAACTAAAAATGTCTTCATTTCCAGAGGAAATTATTTCACATATGAAAATGAGCTGGAGACAATCAATCAGATCACTTACATTTTTTCATATTATTTTGACTTTGTAAATCTGAGTTTCAGAAAAGTATGAAAATTGTGATTTGCTGTTGGAGAACCAACATCCGAGCCAATTGGTTTTGCCTACCATTTCAGTTTGTGAATGGAGGTTCTTGCAATCTCTAGTAAATCAGTATGATGTTTCATCAAGTGCAGTTTGTCCACTCATTGTCGCAACTCACTCCTGCTGAGGGTCAAAGAAATGTTCAATACTCAATTTTGTCATAATTTTTTCAGACCACATTTTCCACCTTTACTTCAGGTTTCTGAGCATGTCAAAAAAGCACCGTTTTGTACCCCCTTCATCGTGCGGGGAAACTTGTTTCTATACTGTGCAAATGACAATAATAAAACTTTGAATCCTTTGAATCCCTGTGGCACCCCATAGCTTTTTTTCAATTTCTCAAACAAGGGGGAAAATCAGCAAATTGTATATTTCTCCTTGTATCCATGCCTATACAAATTCATTAATTTCACATTGAAGTCAGTTCGAATCAATTTTATTTGTACAGCGCCAAATCATGACACAGGTTATCTCAAGGAGCTCTCCAAGATGGAGCAGGTAGAGCTCCTCAACATGTTAACGGTCAAAGTCCATAGGTTGAACACACAAAAACCCAACATATTCCCAAGTAGCAACAGTAACATGGAAAAACTTGCTTTAAAGGGAATGAACCTAGGGCAGGCCAGGGTGCAGGTGGCGGCCAACTGCCTCGACTGGTTGGATTAAAAGAGAGAGGGAGGGAGAGACAGAGAGAGAAACAGAGAGAGAGAGACAGGTGTAGAGATGCACAGGTATGGGGATGCACAGGTGTAGAGGTGCAAAGCATGCCAATCGGGAGTGGGAACCAAGTATTTGGAGGTCTGTCAACACTTGTCATGTTCTAGCTGCGGGTTAATAAAGTCCTAGTCAAAGATTCCGGGAAAGAAGCCCAATTAGTAGGATCGATGCGAGTAAGGTGTAGAGTGGGAGGAGTAGGAGAGAATAGATCAATGCATCGTTTAATTCTGGCGGCATAGTTTTGTTCAACTATAAGCTTCATCAAAAAGTAAAATCTTTAGCCTACTAAAAGTAGCAAAGGTGTCCGCCCAGCAGACTGAAGTTGAAAGATGGTCCCATTGGAGATAAGCCTGATAGTTAAAGATCCTGTTCCCTATACCAGCGGTCCCCAACCTTTTTTGCACCACGGACCAGTTCCATATCAGAAGATATTCTCACGGACCGGCTAAGTGTTTTGAATAGTTAGCGGAAATGACGTAGGCGGTCGCTGTCGCCGTGGTTCCAACGGTAACGGCGCAAGGTGTGTGTGATTCTCGCGCTGAAAAGTGGTACAGCATGGCAGAATTAGCCGTCCAAGGTGAATGTTCTCAAGGAAGAGGATCCTTGTTATTGTCCGTACGGTTGTGGGGAGCACGGAGGGAAACAAGGTGCCGGCTCGCAGGCTAAAGATAACCTCCGTCGCTGTTTCAACGT
>OMPJ01016009.1:1984-24720 GCA_900312935.1 Carapus acus | reverse complement strand
ATGGTGAATGCATCATCACATCTGTGGCTGCATGTGATTTGGATTCACATGTGGCAGCCTGCCAGTGGACAGAGGAGGGGAATGATAAAGATAAATTACCCCTGTGTGAAACATTTGATCGCTTCCTTGAACCACAAATAGAGCTGATCTGTGACGCAGAAGCTCGTGCTTGATTTACGCACATTTCATGAAAAGGCGTGCAGAGAAGTATGTCTGGCTTACATTTCAGCCAATAACAGCTCAGATATTTCCACGCAGTACGTCATCCGCTAGGATGTTAGCTTGGGTTCTGGAATCGGGATGTTCTGTTTGGTCACATAGCACGTTCTGTTTTGTTGTTGTTGTTGTTGTTGTTGGTTTGTTTTTACACAATATCAAGTTCAATATGGCTGTTGGTGGATCCTTAAATGTATCTTTTCAGTTTTGGTCTATAATTGACCTAATTCCAATTGTTTTTCTGCTGTTGACCATGTTTTGAGACACATTTTTTACAAATATAGTACAGTGTTGCTGTTGTGAGGAAAGCCTCCATCTTTCGAATGTCAGAGAACTCACACCTCTTGCCTGTAGCTTGTTGGAATCAAAGAAACATCAGAAAAAGGCCTAGATATGGTCCTGTTAATCACGTCACTGACCAAATTCCAACATCAACACCACCAAAAAAACGCAATTCGTTTTTCAGAGCCATCAGAGGCTGCCAGCTGCCAGATGTCTGGTCTTTGTTTTGTCTTTGTGTCCCCATTCCTCTGCCTGTTTGTTGTGTTGGTAAGCGCGTCACTGTCATTAAAGTTACATGTGTTTATCCATGTCCAGCAGAGCCTGGGATAACACAACAAGCATTTACAGCATGGAAAACTCTTGCTTGTGCCTCTGTCCCAAGGTTACTCAGACCCGTACAGCGACCGACAGGAATGACACACCTGTCAAACCCGAGCCACCACTCGTCCCGCTGCTTAAGATTGATGTGCAGCCGCCACAAAAGACTCCATCAGAAAGTGAGACCACAATAGATGACATCCAGACGCCGGTCTCACACCGCGCCGTTCAACCGGCTGCCGACAAAATGACACAGGACATACAGGACCATTCCACAGGATCAAATGGAGGCCATATGCTCCTTTTGACAGACCTACAAAAGTCTCTCCTTGGAAGCTCTGGTGATGGTGAGAAGATCCATGGGTCTAAGGTTTCACCCATCACCCAGGAGAGCCAGGACGAAAGAGCAGCTGGTGTAGCAGATGATACACATGTGCAGACTGTTCAGATTTTAGATTTAAATATTGAAGAAAAAGTGAATGGTGAGCAGGGGGGACAGTCACTGGGCGAAGCTGATGGTTTTGGCGCACATGAAACTGCAGTTAAGATGGAAACAGATATTGCCACTCAGCCTATAATTGAAAATGTTGAGGAAGAACAGACCAGGACATCAGCGCAGGAGGAAACAGTTGTTACCACAATCAATGATGATGCAGACCCCAAAACCAAAGAATCTAAGGAAGAGGTTGCAGTCGAAATGAATGAATGCAGGCCAGAAATCGTAGATGGAACAGTAGGCTCTGGGGACAAAGTTCCAGATGAAACGCATTCCAAGGTACAGAACATAGAGCCTGCAAACTTTGAGACTCCAATTCTGAACACCGCGGAAAATAAAATCACCAACAGCACAGATTTACCGGAGCATCAAATAAAAGGCCACACGGAAATCCCGAGCCCAGTTGCAAAAGTTATATCCATTGCAGAACTCCTGAGAGCCCAAATATTGGCTCTCGAGTCCACGGCAGCCACACCTGAGTTCACTAAGGCAGGGAAAGATGGAGCGGAGGGTTCAGACGCTCCATCTCCTCCTTCCACCAGCATGAAAGCAACACTGCTGGAGGTTTTCAACCAGCTAAATCAAACAGTTCTAGAGCAAATGCAGGTTCTAGTTAGGACTTCGCCAAACATTGAGGATTTGCACAAGTCTGAAGAGATTCTTCCTGTTCCTGTCACAGATGATCCCCCTGTACAGACCACAGCTACGGTCAGCAACGTCCAAAGTGATGATGTCAGTATTATGGACACTGGCCAGGATTCTGGAATGCAGACTTTAGAGAATATTAAAGAAATATCCGATAGCGGTGATGTCAACATTTCCGATGTGTCACCTAGTCCACCAACAGAGGAAATGACAAGTGCACCTACAGCAGTTGCTGAACAGCTTGTGAGTGTCAGTCAAGAAAATGGGTCACAGCTGACTGATGTGGTGATAGAAAAAGATACAGCGCCCTCACCTGCCCCAGAGCAAAGCTGTCAACAGCCAATAATCACATCTGTGGAGCGTAGTGACATGGATAGTGTTCAAGTCAAAGATGACAATGGATTTATAGAAAATACAGCAACAATTCAACCTGCGGTGCAGCACAGCCCAGCTGCTGAAGAGGAGGCCCCAAAGTTAGACACAAACGGTGCTGGCGAGGATATCGGTGGAATGAATCCCCCTGTTGTTGAAACTGGGACAGCCGCAGAGGAAGATTCTAAAAAGACGGACGGTCTGACTTGTCACAATATAGAGGCTAGTCCATTGTTAAAAAGAAGAAATATTTCTCCCATCCCATCTGCCACTCCACAAGAGCTAGCATCCGGAGCACGCCGCAAAATCCCACTACCTAAGTTAGAGGCAGAGGAGACTCCAGAGCCAGTACCATCAGAGACACATCAAACCGAGAAGAAGGAAGCGTCTCCACTCAAGCGTCCTGTTAGTCCGGCAGCCTTACCAATGCCCCAAGTGTCTCCGAGCCCGGCGCTCCTTCATCCAGGGGGTGAGGCGGAGCGGCCAAAGCAGACAGAGAGGCGCTCCCCTCTGTCCAGCAGGAGGAGGATGCCACCTGAGGTCCCAGCGCCAAGCCACCAGCCCACTGAGGAGACTTGTATGCCCAAAACCGAGGAGAAAGCTGCAGAAAAAGACAAGCGTGACCCATTTAAAGGTAAGCATCCCTCCAAAAACAACCTCTTTACCTGACTCACAAATCATGATGACAAATTGATGTACAGCTCAATACAAACAGACTGTCAGATTTCATAGTGATATTGTCACGGCTGTCAATATCTTAATGGAAACTACACTCATAGCACACATTCTATCTCTGTATACACGCTATTTAATGGCACTTACAGTCGCCTGAGGTCCATAAATGTTTATGACTTACAACTTCATAATCATAATAGCACAGACATGAAAAGAAGCTAAGTGTGTGTGGACATGTGACTTTGTTTGATATATATGAGCACCCGCTGTGTCTCAAAAGCTCCTTCATCCCATGCAGTGGACGTTCCACAGTGGGATTTACATGCTGCCTCGGCCTGACCTAATCCCAACAGACAGAGTGTGCGTGTGTGTGTGCATGTGTGCGTGTGCATGCGTGCGTGTACGTGTGTGTGTGTTCTGCAGAGACTGTGGGTCCTACATGGCAAGTGCTGTGGCTTTGTATCGTGGAGACATTTTTCAGTGCAAATACACTGAATCAATCCAGACAATATCACACAGATGTAAACAATGATTGTTTACAACGCTGTCATCAGCTCTATTGGAAAACTAACAACCTCGGCAAACCTAGAGAATGTGTGTGCTCTCCATTTAACCTTTTATTTCCTCAACCTTAGCCCTCATCTGAGTAAATCACATTATTTTTGAATAAATGCTATTGGGTCTTAACCGGAATCGCTTGTGTGGCTCTTTTCCACCGTAAAGGTTTAAAACTTTAGAAAACACGATCAGAGAAAGTGTTGTGAGTTTGTGTCTTGTCTCCCCTGCAGCTCCTCAGGTAATCCGCAAGATTCGTGGTGAATCCTATTCAGACGCGTCTGGACATTTGAAGTTGTGGTGCCAGTTCTTCAACGTGTTGAGTGACTGCACCATCAAATGGTCCAGAGATGAGGTGGAGATTGCGCATCTCAGGAGAAAGTAAGTCGGCCACACAGCGAAACAGAAAAGCCAGACGTGACACATAAAAACATATGTGAGATTGAGTCTAATTGAGGCATAAATGGAACAGGTGACGCAACCGCTTCTTTGTCAAAAAGTCGTGATTTTTTTTCTTATGCACCGCGTCTTTTCAGTGCAGCAGATGAAACGCCAGTAAATCTAGCAGTGGTTCAAGCATCGCCTCTGGACTGTGGCGTGTACGGCTGCAGCATCACCAATGAATATGGGACAGACACCACAGATTTCCTACTTAGTGCGGAGAGTAGGTACCACCCTCCACAGATTTGGCATAAAAAGTGCTGTCATGTCATAATTCATGGCTGTCAATCACACTCTCCTTGTTTCATGTACAGTCCTGGCTGGCATGTCCCTGCGTGAAGACCTCGGAGGTAAGAAAACATCACGTAACGTGACATCAAATGTGTCCACCAACATGTCGTTTTCTTGTCACTGACGAGCACTCTCCCATCTATAGTTGGAGAAGAAATAGAAATGACGCCTCTGATGTTCAGCAAAGGCGTGGCTGACCCTGGGGTGTGGGGCAACAAATTCTTTGGACGTGTTATGGTGCAGGAATCCCGCCTTGGCAAAGGCTGCTCTCAAAAGATTTGGAGGGCGAAGGTCATTTACGGACTGGAACCCGTGTTCGACTCGGGCAACATGTGTTTTGTTAAAGTACGGAGCCCCATCGCCTATGGAGGCAAAGGAGAGAGCCAGCTAATAGAGAAGAACATGGACATCACCAAGCAGGTATATGTGAAAAGAAAGGGGGATGAAGGGGTAGATCCACCATTTTTCATGCCTTATTTGATGTAGAAGGAGAAAGTGCTTTCTAAAACTTCAAACCTCCACCTACACTATCTTCTATTGACTGACCATTCTTCCGTATTCCCCTTCAGCAATGCCGGGGGCAGAACATGGCCCGGGAATACTGCAAAATCTTCTCAGCTGAGGCGAGAGTTATCGAGAACTTCGGCCCCTCCCTTGAGTGAGTAGACGCAGGTTTTTGATGAGTCGGAGGAGTTCTTCAGAGTCGACTCATGCTGGCATTAATCCCTCAGAGTGATTCCTGTCCACCTGATGTACCGGCCGGCCAACACGGTGCCTTACGCCACGGTTGAGGCCGAACTGGAGGGAGCCTACCTGGATTACTCCCGTCTGGATCACACGGGAAAGCTGGTGATGAGAAGCGGAACTGTGATGGAGCAGAAATGCTGCACCCTGCAGCACTGGATCTTTCAATGGACCAACGGCAATCTGCTGTTCACTCAGCTTTCAGGTAAGGATTCATCTCACAGCCATGGTTCAGTTTAACTTGTTTGATTGGGAACATGGCTGGCACGTTTGTTGATTACATCTAGACGTAACAACTGAGCACTAAACAACATGATTGCAATTATAACGCAGGTGTTGACAATAAGCTCACCAGTGTTGGAATCAGTGTGAGAACTGCAGGGTAAGTTTATTTGGCTTTTGTTTGTGCGATGCTGCAACAATAACACATTATTTCACAGGCAATTAGCCACTCCACAGTGGCAGATTTGACAGGCTTGTTTCTTGCTGCAGGTATCAGAGTCTCTCTGTGGAGGGAAATCCAAAAGTGTTTGAGCAGTTTGTCTCCCAGCACCAGTGTAATTATTTCTGCGGCCTTCTTGCCCTGCGCTCTCTCAAACACATGGACTCCCTGCTGACACCGACAAAGTCTAAAGGTTCCAGGAGCCCGTTACTCCAGCGCAAACAGTCCGCCGGCTCCTCCAGCCCGCAGTCAGCGCGGAAAGCCTCCGGTAGCCCCAGACTTCCCCGAAAAGTCGAGCAAGACAGCAGCAAATCCCCCAGCGCACAAAATGGAGGTGATCCTCCCAAAGAAGAGGACAAAAACAGGCCAAAATAGACATCTCTAACTTCATCGGTGTCGCGATGAAACCTGTTTCATTTCCTTATTACGAATTTCAGTATCAGAGAAGGATCGGGTTGTAAATCCTAAACAGATAGAAAAGTGAGACCACAGGCGGCAAAGCCATGAATATGAATACTTTTACGCCAAAGTCACCATTCCTTCTTATGATCACTTGATGTGGACTGACTCCTGCATGTGTTGTGAAAAATCCTTTCTATTCTGATTGAGCAGATTTTTTAGCAATGTTCCTGTTAGCAGTAGCTCCGCCGACCTCTCTGGAGACCTTTGTAGGTTACAGATGTGAATTCTATGTTCATCTCAGGTCAGTATTGATGTACAGGGTGATGTCAGAGATGAAGCATTTTGGGTTGGAGTGAGTGAAGTGCATACAGGTTTCCTCATCGTGGGTGTTTGATGAAACATACAGTATAAGTTGCTCTCTTGTTGGTTTTTGCACGAATACGAGGAGCTGAAATGCATCATCATGTGACTCGGTGGTGCAGCAGGTGACGATGCTGTGCTTGTGTAACCTCATGTTTACTTTTCATGCTACTTTGCACTGCATTTTTAGAGAGTGCACATTTGAACAGAAAGAGGGCTGAAAATAAGAATAAAACCAGTCTCAACCAGAAAACCAGAAAATTCTTGTATTCTATTTCGTTCCACTGTGGATAGTTTTTGGGATGATACAGAAAAGGCTAAGCATCTATTATCATTATCGTTATTAGCATAATAATGATAATTAGCAGCAATACACACTATATTGTATTTATCAAACACATGGGTGGACATTGTTAATCTATGAATTGAATTCAAAAGCAGTAATTACACTCTGGGGAATTTGTGATATAAAATGTGTGTCCCCTCCATTATAGATGTCATCATTGCTCGCAAATGTTGGCTAATGAAGTGTTGCTCGGGGTGAGAGGCCGACTTCGTCAGGATAATCGGTTGTGATAAGATAACAATTAGCGAGCCATCAATTACGTAAGCACTCTCGCACTCAAGTGTGAAAAACTGTGAAATGTTATACGCACGCCATCAAAAATACCACTTTGTGTCGGTTTTAATCATGTTGAAAGTGATGATGGGACAAAACTGAGATAACAGGCTGCTGTGGTTGGGAGATGGGGATTCTATTAGATTTTTGGTATTTTCTTACATGCGCCCCATTTGTTCTGGAATCACCGTGTTCTCAGCAGGGTCAGGGGGAGCTGCAGCTCAGCCCAGCCATAATCGCATGAAAGGCCAAGGCAGTCTCACCCAAAACCAGATGATGTGCAGATACATTATTCTTCACTTTCATCTCTTTTTATGTATTTGGTCGGTACGTACAACCTGCCACAAAATTTCAAATTTTCTAATAAGCATTACAAAATAATACTCAGTTACTCCTTTGGTCAGCGATGACTTGTTGGGATGAACAAACCTTTCACCTCCTGTTTTAGGGACCGAAGAGTGAACTACATTTTCAGGATTGGGCCAAGCGTGAAGTAAAACAATCCTGCCACCTACTGTTAGTCAAGTTCTAATAGCATCCAGGGCAAAGGGCAGTGGAGCACCACTCGATTTATTTGGATTGTTCTTGGCTACGCTTTGAGGCACTTTGAGCACTTTCATCGACACTTTGACAACAGTTTTCAAAAGTCAGTATTTTGGAACAAAATAATGATCAAGACAGTAACAAATGAAAAAAAAGGACAGAAAGTATCACAATGTCAGTTACAAATACTGCGGATAGATACGGACCCATGCCATGCCAAATTGATTGTTGCATTGATTTAACACTCAACATGGGTATTGAGATCCGTTGGACCCCCTAGATCAGAATACTTAAGACACAATAGAATGACCTAGTTTTCTTCAGTATAAATATCAATGTCTCTTCAAATTTGACACCAAGTTGCATTTCTCTGAGAGGGTGTCCTCAGACAGTGACGGATTCCTTAGCACAAATGGGATTTAATGCGACAGAAAGCATGAATGGGGAAGAAAATTAGACGGAAACGATGTGCTGGCACAGCTCCTCGTGCTGCACGGAGGAGCCATGACGACGTGCAATGAAGGGTAGTGGTCACTGAGAATAATTTCAGCATTAATACGCTTCAGCAGACATGGCAAATGACAAAATTGTTAGTCTGCCACCGTGGATATTTCATATGTCTTTGTAGGCGGAGGTAATTGCCGTTGGATTTAGTATCAACCTAATGCTGAGTTCATGTGGAGATGGAGCTCTCAGGGTCTTGTTCTCAGACCCATTCAACAAATTTGCACTATTCAGCTTCATATTCAGGCGTATTACAGATCATAGGTTCCTCCTCTTCCTCTTCTTCCTCAGCTTTCAGCCTCTTCCTTTAGGGGTCGCCACGGTGGATTTACTCCTTCCTCACCTGCTTGTGTTTATAGATATCTCAATACTATTTACCATACAAATGCACTCGTTTTTAACAATATTTTGCTAGAATTGCTTGATGGCGAAAGGGAACCGTTCCTCCCTTGTGAGCACAAGGTATATTTCAATTTGAGTGTGTGTACTGTGCGAATCATCTCTCTGGTGTCGTTAAGAAAACAAGAAAACGAGGAGGACAACACAAACACCCGCTGCTCGCCGTGTGGTATCTGAGTTCCAACCCCTCATGATGCTGCCAGTGATGCTGACCTCACGCTGCTGTGCCGTCTGACCTCAATTACAATCAGGGGGCCCAGCGTCATTGAGAATATTTAGGAAGATTGTATGAAAAGCATCATCTGTTGCTAAATGCCACAGACTAGATGGCATTTCAAATTTTTATCTCCAGGCCACTGAAAGCCACTGGCTGCCACGTATTCTCAGCGTTGTGGCTAAACGGACTGTCAGAGCCGCCTTAATCTACATTAACACGGCCAGGGTTTTCAGACGGCAAATTAATAACCTTCTGATGTATATCACACGACAAAATTCTGTTTGAGCAGTTAAAGGCTAAATCTGAATTAAATGAGGATCACCCACCCTTCTCTACATGAATTAATACAAATATATTCATATTTTGCATATTTTGTGTATGCTTACGTTGTATGCAAAATGTAGAATGTTTATGCACGGCGATGGAATCATTTTGGCAAATTGTTGGCATCTGTAGTGGGTGAACCATGTCTACATGTCCTGCCTTGAAGTTGTTTTCATAGATATGGAAAAAGCAAAATATAAATTTCATATGGACAACTCATAAATTGGACAAAATATAAATTTCATATGTGTAACTCTCAATTATTTCCAGAAATGCCAAATGAGATTCTACGAAATCCTTTTTTATGCCATACAAGTGCAGAATCAGCCCAGATAGCAAACGTTAATCAAATAATTGTGTACCTCACAACACTTGTGTAATGTATGTTAGCGTGACTCATCCTGATTCCCTAAACAATGCTGGACCTTCTAATGACTGTCAGAACGGATGTGTTATATCAATCCCCACAGGCTGAGCAAACACCACACCAGTTTCCAGTGGCCTCTGGATTTATTTTCAGTACGTCACTCAGTCAAGCAAACTTCCTCCAGGAAATTAGATACAGCCTCTGATTAAGGGAAATCTGTCAATAACCAATATTAGCTCTCCCTCATCAACGTTGTTATCTTTTTTGTGACATACAGTAGGTCATAATGAAATAATGAGGGAAAATGATAATCATAATCAGAGTTGTAAAGGTAAGTGAACATATTCTTTGGTTGTATTTGCAGGATGATGAATACACATCTGTGTTGGGTGGCATTCAGATGTCATAAATCATTAAATCATATTGTCTGTCGCTGACATCAGCTGGTGCTTTGTGCGTCAGAGTTACATATGCAATAATGTGGCTCACTTTAATTGAAGACGCATCAAACTTTCGGTTTGGGTTCAATGTAAACCTGTCTTTTACTGTTAAATATGTCTTGATTTTATGTCATTCTTCACCACCATCATTTCCTTCTGGCTATTCATCTATTTATTCACCTTAACGTGTACTTCCTTTCGTATGAAACTGAAAGTGACAGTTGACGATATCCCACAGGGCAAGCTGACTGTTTTTCTCATCTGTTCCTCAACATCATTGTCATCCTCATCATTACTTTGATTATTACACAATGAGTCTCAATGAGTATTTTCACTGTATTATTACAATTCTGTGCTATTACCACAACTGTTTATACTGTTGACAATAGTAATAATGAGTGAATAATTAATTTAGATTAATATTTCCTGAAATTACTATTATTACTATCATCATCATCACGTCGTTGCTGTTGTTGTTATCCCCCTGTGTGTGAATAACATTTGAGCGATGAGAGTATTTTGTGCTGATGTCCTCGTATCCGCCGCTGACAGCTCAGCGCTGCGCCGTGTGGGCGGGACTTCCGGTATTGTGCACCCGGAACATTTGGATGCAAGTTTTGCCGTCCCGTTGTGCATCCATATGCGCGTGACGTTACGGCGTTTAATGTCATTTAGGTCTTTTTCTACGTGCCAGTATTAATCAAGATGTTATCTTTTGACTTTCTGGACGATGTTCGTCGCATGAATAAGCGGCAGGTATGTCTGTGTGTCGAATTTACTCTGATGATGAGCCTCTGTCTTTGTACGGTCACGTAGCTAACGTCAGCTAGCCGCACAGTCTGCTCGTCATCACACACGTCTCCAGCCCTAAAAAGTCCTTTCATTTCCACTGCTCTGTCTCTTCAAACCATTGATACAAATCTCTTCCTCACTTGAGTAATTCTCCACATATTCTTGCGTGACTCATAGATATCATGCCGTTTCCATGCTAGCTTTTCTAATTCATACCTCCTCTGACAGCACTGCAAATGAGTGTATCTCTTGTGTGTTTGCAGCTTTACTACCAGGTGCTAAACTTTGGTATGATAGTTTCATCCGCGCTGATGATCTGGAAGGGACTCATGGTTGTCACAGGCAGTGAGAGTCCCATTGTTGTTGTCCTCAGGTAACGTGGACACTTGTTATCATGCACACACAATGCAGCTCCAAGCCTCTAAGGAGTCACTTGTGAGGGAGTCACACTTTCTCCTAGATGTTGTGGAGTCCTTGAAGTACTTAACCATTCCTCACATCGTGATGATTGAAGGGTATTCAGCAGTGAAACCTGTTATTTTTAGTTACTTTTTGCCTCTTGAATTTCAATGGCATATCTGTACTACCTGACAACATGGTATATATCTTTGGTGACATATAGATCCAGATTTTAGTAATGATAACAACATGCGTTCCACAAAAAGCAAAGACAACTTATATACATCACTCACCAGTTGAAGACAGTTACCATATGGTATAGGAGAAAAGTTATTTGATTCTGAAAGTACAGTCTTTAAGCATGAATCACTGTACCACGCCCTGCTGCACATTCTATAAAAGACGCAATGATCATGAAGTAGATTAAAAATTAATTTGTTTCTGTCTCCCACACTAGTCAAATATTTACAAAGTGTGAATGTGTTGAGATGATCAGCAGTTTTCAACAATGTTTTTGAAAGCACCATTTAATGAAGCAAGGACATGGGTGCAACATATGCTCATGGCATGGATATTTTCACAATTTCGCCGAATAATAAAAACTTTGTTAGTGGCTTTATTATTCTTTATTGAAATAGATGAAACTATTTCAAGCCAGGTTTAAAACAGAGAGCTAAACAAGGAACACTGAATGACTCTGAAATAATTAGCATAATACTTTTGTTAATCGACAGATAAAGCAACTGTTGATTTGTCATTACCTGTGTCTCTATCGCCAACTTATTTAGAATTGTTTTTTTCTTGTGTTTACCTCAGCGGGAGCATGGAGCCAGCCTTCCACAGAGGAGACCTGCTGTTCTTGACCAACAGGGTAGAAGATCCCATCAGAGTCGGCGAGATTGTCGTCTTTCGAATAGAAGGCAGAGAGATCCCGATTGTTCACAGAGTGCTCAAGATTCATGAAAAGTATGAAATGATATCCTTAAAATTTCATCTTGAAATTTTGTCTGTGCTTAATTCTTGCAAATGTGGAAGTGCACAGATTTGACGAGTGGTGAAGACACTCTTGGATTCATCAGGTGGTCGACTGTGTGTTGTCCTTGTTTTGAGTCTTGTGTTGACCCTGACCTTGACCCTGTACCTTACCCACAGGGAAAATGGAGACATTAAGTTTTTGACAAAAGGGGACAACAATGCTGTGGACGACAGGGGGCTTTACAAGCAGGGCCAACACTGGCTGGAGAAAAAAGATGTGGTGGGGCGAGCTCGAGGGTAAGCACATTTCTTGAGCAATCCATACATCTACCATCGCAATGTTAAAGAATGTACTTGTGGTCCTGCTGAGCCAAAGGAAACACCAAACTAATTGTAAATAGAGATGTCCGATATTAGCATAAAAATGTAATATCGGTATTGGATTTTTTTTTTTTGCCGTAAAACCGATAAAATAAAAACCGATAGAAATACAATAATGCTTGCGTTACACTGAAATAGTGCCTATGCGCTCCTGGAGCGTTAACCAGTCCACATATCGGTATCCACTGTTATCGGTATCGGTAAATTGAGGGTTGGACAATATCGGCATATCGGATATCGGCAAAAAAGCCAATATCAGACATCCCTAATTGTAAACAATGCAAGTATCTGGGCATCACTACAAGAATATTAAAAAAACAGCCAGTCCTCCACTTAATGTATTATCTTGTAGCACATTAGAATTTTATCAAGCATAGAGGTATAAAGTCTAGATGATGTGTCTTCTTTGTAGATTATTGTTGTTTGCTGTCATACTTTGTCAGCTGTATGTCCGTTCTAAAAATCTAAGTATCGTGTCTGATGAGTTATAATTGATAACAATTGGTCCCAACTGTACACAATTTTCCTGCGCTGTGTTTTTGCATTTTCAACATCAAAATGAAGAGTTCCGGTGATCTTGCCATTGTGTGGGTTATCCTGTTCTGGGTCAAGATCACAAGTTGCAACAAACACATTTTTGTGGCTCAGAACTGGAGCAGTAGGGCAGCCTGTTGACAAGTGAAAGTCAAACAGAGAGGGTACCTCAATTTGTTTCTGCACTTGTTGACACATAAAACGTTTTTAAAGGACATTTTAAAGGACTCTCAACACAAAGGCAACACCTGGCCAATTATTGGGAATAAAATACAGTACAGCCGTGGAATGACTGTGTGGTGCAAGGTCTCCAATGTTCTGGCCTTTGTGAGGACAGCTCCAAGCGGATTTACATTCTGGCCATTTGAACTCCTAACATTAAGTGGCGTGTTTTTGTAATGCTGATTGTTGTGAGAGCTGTGTGATGCTTTCAGATGTGTTTGCCTCCCACCGTAGTGATGGATATGTTTTGATGTACACTTGTTGGTCCCCTGTTGGTTGCATCTGTTCAATCCCAATACAAAGCACGACACCATAATACTAAGCCATCAATGCAACGCAATGTTACTTGTTGTCGCACATAGGTATTTGCACCATTATGTAAGACTCCACCATGCTGAAAGTAGCCAGCACAGACACACACACCTCACAGGAATTTGAGCAGTGCCCATGCAGACTTTTAACATTCACAACCACCTCATTCAGAAAATCTAGAACACGGACTATTTGTGTTTCCTTTGTACGGCTAGCATGTAGTGCTTACGCTGTATATTTATATTGCGACAGTACGTTGTATAAGTCTGCAACGCGTCAACTTTTCAATCAGATTTGAACTGGGGCATCCCTTATACAACAACCAATATGGAAAACCTTAAGCGTAGAATCATAACATTGCTTATTTCACGCAACACATGAGTCATTGTAATTTATTTCATATTATTCAAAACACTGACTCTGTTGTAGTATTACTACGGTCTGTTGCTACCTTGATGAAATGAATAAAACTCCTTACACATGCTGTTTTTGCTGCCATAAATGCAAGAACTGTTACACCAGTGACCCAGAGAACTTTCCACCTCTATTACCTTTTGTGGTTCACCTACATTTAAAGCCAAGCCCACTGCCTTTTGCTGGCGGATAAGGGCACCGAACACTCACGGCCAGATTTCCTCTGGGTCTTGTGGGTATTTACAGGCAGCACTAACACACAAGCTGTTTTCCCATATTTACCAAGCTCTTTTACATAACCAGTCTTACCAGTGCACTGCTCAAATGAAAACATTCATCAAAATGGCTGTGGTAGAGGCTGTAGTTACTTTTTCTTTTTAAAAGTTTAACTGTTTCACCTTCATTTCTGCAGAGGTGAGCTGAGTCATTCAATACATCAGTGAAATATTTTGATGTTATCTGTCCTTTTCCATCCCATAGGTTTGTGCCATACATCGGGATTGTTACAATTCTCATGAATGACTACCCCAAGTTCAAAGTGAGTGCCAATGTTCCAAGATTTTGATGTTTGTAACATTTTAGCTGAGTGTCCTCTCTTCCCTCCACAGTATGCGGTTCTTTTCATGTTGGGTCTCTTTGTCTTGGTCCATCGGGAGTGAGGTTCTCAGAAGTCAGGATTGGAGAAGGATGAGCTACGTCCTGGAAACCTCAGTCATGCCTTTCAAACTGAATTCAGTTCAATTTTGTCAAACCCAACTGGATTTTTTGTACCATTTGTTTAAACATTTTGCAGAAATGTGGATAGGGTGTTTACATTCAAAAAATTCAAGCTTTAAAGATATTTTTGTGGGGGGAATTTGGCTAGATTTAGTTTAGAGTATCTCTTCAATTGTATCCTCTGTAATGTGAAAACAGCATTCTTATACCGGAACACGTCCCTCTCCTGTCTTGTTTGTTTCTTGTCTTTGAAAGAGATGTATGAAGTATTTTCCGACAAATGGCTACAACTGATATTAAATATGAAATGTTACCATCCATTACAGAATATTTAAAATTTTGATAGGCTTGATCTGTGTCTGTCTTTATTCCGTGGCCATGGCAGAAGTCAGGCACCCGTAAGGCTGATGTGGAACACTCTTCAAATGTCTTTTGTAGGTGAAGAGTTGTGGTAACATCTCCTCAGTCATGAGATCATGAGTCAGATGTTTTGACTGGATAGTTAGCTTTTGTATTTCTCGCGCTGATGAAAAGAAAAATTAATTTAACTAACACTTCCAACATTTTTAGTCACCCATGTCAAGAAACTTACTGTTTTGTAGTTGGGATGTGTGGAAGGGAAGATGCCCAAAAGATGTGACAGATAAATTGACAACCAAAGCAATGAGCAGGTCCAACAGATGTCTCACAGTCATACTGAACACCTTAGCGAAAGCTAAGCAAAAAAAAAAAAAAAAACAGGCACGTGCACAACATTACAACAAATTATAGATCTACTACATGATGTAGGCAGTACTTCAGTCTCCACAAATGTAAGTTGCAGATGACCTCCCTCCTCCGATGCAGCAGGCATCTATGGGCGATTCTGCTGTCCAATACTTTGAAAAGTGGGAAATTCTGGCTGAACTGTTAAGCACTAGCATGTAATTACACTATGGATCAAACTGTAATCTAGACAGTGGTTGTGAGCCACTTCATGATAGCATCGACAAGGTGGGGCTTTGACGTTAGGCTGATTGTGTTTTTTAAGGACCCAAAGACCTTGACCGTGAGCTAGATCACAGTTTGTGTTTTTCAGTTACGTACAGTCATCCTGCTGTAAGGAGAGTTGTGACAATAAATTGGACCCCTTCACCTCACCCTCTGTGGGGTGTGATTGGGTTCTAACAAGGTAAATTGTAATTGCGTAAAACTCTCAAGGGTAAAATCAACACTTCTTAGCCCCTTAGGTGACCCCGGGGTCTTGTTCTGGTGTTTTTGAATGATGACTTCCACATCCCTCACGGCACTGTAGATAATAATGTTTTGTGCCTGGATATCTCAGTTCATCTAACCCGTGAACTGAATGAGATAAAGCACCGATGCATTGATGGTGCAAGACTGCATTTTAATTAGCGCTGACATTCAGCAACAGACAAGAGGCTAAAATCAAAAAGTGTGTGAATGCCAAAGGTTACCAAAACTCGGGCTCCTCCGGTGATGTTAGCGCCTCTAAGTGACGAAAAAAGACATTCTGTCTTATCAGCTCTAAATTAGCCGTAGGAATCAGCAGGTCCTCCTGTCCTCAGAGGACTAAGTGTGATCACAGCAGCGTGCTGCAGCTGGCTAAATGTCACATTGCTCATAGTCTGGGCCTGTCCTGACCCACAGAGGGTGCTTAACAGAAAATGATGTGTTTCCCCAGAGAGTTGGATGTTAAATGTGTCAGGTGTCGAGCCGTTCCATCTACACCATCATTATTCACCCAAGAAGGAATGTTCTCACTTTACATCGACATTATTGTTTTACATTATTCAGTATGTCGTGCCCTGTGCTGACTGATTCGTTCTTTGAGATTTCCGTCGGAATGTATTTAATAGAATAAATGTCTGCCACAGTGTGCGCACCACTACTACTAGGTCGTCCTCAGACGAGCCTTCCATCGTCAGTGTGCGCAAATTAACAATACATCTGAATTATTTGATAATCCATTTCGGCAAATGCTGGTAACAGCACTGAATTGCAAAATCTGTGTTGGTGAACGAGTAACAGCGAGTTTTCCCCCTCTTCAAGCCGCAGTCACCATTAAAGAGGGTTGTGCGTAAAAACGCGCAAAAACGCGTAAAAACGCGCGCAGGGAGCGCAGCTATCCAATCGGAAGCCCGGCGAGGAAAATGAGGGACCCTGCAGAGAAACCGCTTCACAGGTCAAGAGCTGCGTGTAGTTAAACATCACGCAACAAAATCTGAGCCCACCCAGTTCGGAGGAGCCTATAAAAGCGGGATGCGCCCAGCGCCCCACGACAGGAGACCCTTTGGACATTTACACCCCGGGAGAGCAGCTCCACGACTTTGGCGCAGCGATGAGAGGGTTTACGCCGAGCAATGTCTGCCAGTGCGGCGTCTTCACGTTTCTCGTTTTAGTTTCTTTCACCTCGTTTACAGCGGCTGTTAGCTTCGATTTGACCGAGCTTAGGAACAAAGTTGCAAAAATTAAAGTGAATCCAAGAGGGAATCTTTGGGCCACAGGTAAGAATATTTCTCATTTCACCCAATTTGGGTAATTATTCTATTCAAACGTTCAAAAAATTCTCACATATTTGCATTTCTTGTATTTGTTCCATTTTTACGCACGCTCCTCGTCGTGCATAAAAGTGTCTCCACTTGCGCCCCGCTCCGGTTTTTGTTCAATATGTCTTTTCTGTGCTTTGGCAGGCCATTTCATGGGAAAGAAGAGTGTGATGGAGACCCCCCTGCTGCCTGCTGCGGACGGGCGGGTCGAGGCGCTGGTGGACTTGCCCGCCGAGCAGAACGCGCTCGGGCAGCTTTTCCAGGACTTTCTGCGAATGGCGCTGCAAAGTCAAGTGGACACGCAAGACAGTCGCGCCAAAAATCAGGTGAGCGTAGCAACAGGACGACAAAAAAAGTCGCCGCGACGCTGAGACGCACCTCGGTTGTGATACATGTGGTGTTCTCTTGCGTTCCAGGAGGCGGATTTGTTGCTGAGGATCTTGGAGAGCTACATCCAAAGCAGCAGAAAGTGATCCCGTGCCGCAGGAACTCTTTGCCCGGAAGCTCCCCGGGGCTCGAACCCCTGTCGGATGCTGATCTGGCCACCCGACGGGTGTAAATCAGAAATAAATTCGCCATCGCCTCCTGTGTCCTGCTGATCATGATCGTGACGAACAGTGTTATTCTAACGGCTCACTCCTCATCTGCAGCTCAGTTAGGTTAGGATTGCTTAGGTGACGATACTCTCCATCATCTTGTCGCTTGCGGTTATTTATATGAAATAAAAAGAAACACATTTGTTTGGCTTTGATTTTGACCACCGCGTATTCCACGTTGATAAATGCTTGGGGATAAGTGGAGTCCCATTCTAATCAAAAGCGGACCTATATGTTACAATAAAGGGATGTATAACGTGTTCAGCACTGGACGTTTTGCGATTGGTTCTTAAATATTCATGAAAGGAAAATACCAAGAGACGTTGTACAAAATGCCTCTGTCCAGATATGCCTGCATAAAGATAGATGACAATTCATTGACTTTTATTGTGCTGCCAAAGATGCTTTAGAATGTCGTGGTGGCACAAAAACACATTATGCGGTTCAGTTAAAGCTATAAACAATAAAATCAAATGTAGGCTGTTGTCTAATGTATATTCAAGTCTCCATAATCCTCTTGTTGACATTAAATCAATATCAGCCTTACTGCTATTACCGAGTTTAGCCATGGAATAAGGGTGTGATCCCTCATTTCGTCTTTTGCTTTAGATCAATAATTGCAGAGTGGGATTGCTCCTTAATGCCTTGGGGTATAAAGATGTATAGTACTGGACCATAACCTGTTTAATGCAGCCCTCAGAATGGCTCGACTGTTGTTTTTACATCATCTCCAAGACATACAATCTTCTTAGTGGTGTAAATGGCCTCAGCAATTATCAAATCAACAGGCTGATCTATTTTCCCTCGTAAAAAGAGCAATAACCCTTAGACTGCAATACAACAAAAGTGTCTAAGGATCCAAATGTGGGCTGGTAACACATGAGAAACTGGCATTTTAATTGAAAAAGTCTAGACTCAAACGTCCTCAGGACCCTTTAGATATTAGGTGCCATAGAAAACACAGATGGGTTTAGTGGGGTAGAAAAACTGGCGTTGCCAATAAGGCCCCTCAAAATAAACAAATACCAGAAACTTACACGTTCCAGCCTCCAAAAACCAATTCCAAAGCGACAAACTCAAATGCAACTGGGTGTATGTGAAGGAGGAAGACGTCTGAGATGAAGAGTAAAATAAAAAGCAACCAAGAAACACACAACAACGTTTCAAGTCCTCCAACAGTAATTATGGTACCTTGTGTGTGTAAGGTGGGGGAGGCGGTTGCGAGGGGGGAGGTCACTGTGGGCTGATAGTGGTGGTGTGTGAAGAGGCCGATGGGGAAGACTGTGTTCTTTCAGGACACAAGCATGGGTGTGAACTTCTGAGGTGATGCGTCTCCTCTCTCAGCTGTAGCGCTGCTTTCTTTCCCCAAACACCTCTGATCTAACCAATTATTCCTGCTGAGGCAATTAAACAATTGGACCTGGACGTGATTTGGACGTTAAACGTACAAATACTGCTGCTGTAAAATGGAATATAAGGATCCAGCACGTATTGGGTCACTTTAACTCACAGTACCATAAAAACAACTCATTAAAATTACAATGAAAAGGAAAATATAATGCTTACAGGAATATCTCAGGGAGACAGAATGTAATAAATACAGTAGGTTAGCCATCCATCATCAGCAATCCAAGGATGAATGCTGTGCACATGAATGCATAAATGATAAAAACTCCAATTATTTCATAATTCTTCTGGATTTTCATACAAGCCACGTTTGTTCCTTTTTTCATATTTCAAATTGAATATGACTGACCATCTGGCACTTTTAACAGCTTGAATGTCCTTCGAACATTGTTCTGTTTATTACTGTGCCATGTGACATTATAGCTCCCAGTAGACTGATGAACAATGTATTTATTTTCCCATGTAAGAATTCTGTCCTCATATGTTCGTGTGATGGTGTCCTCTACTTCGCACTTTTACAAGGATTGTGGTGATATTGCCATGCAAAGTTGAGTTTTGGCAATTAAAGCGTTGGCATTTTATATGTCTGGCAAGTTTTATTAGGATGATTTATTTGTTAATATACCGCAGAGACATGCAAAGGGTGACAGCCATGAACATGAAACAGTTTATGGATCAATGAAATGGTGATTAAGAGCTGTTTCTGTGTGTGGTGTCTCCACTGTCTGGCAGAGGTCACCTGCGATTTGTACCAATTAACCCTTGGATGCAATATCTACACTCTTCCATGTGTGGGGACATTTTTGACCCCAATTAGAATCCCAAAATATTAAGAATTTTCTCAAAATGGATGAAAACATAGATAAAGAAAAATATTGCCTCATGTCATAAACATGTTTAATTAGGAGTACCTGGAATATGAATATTTTACAATTTTTCATAAAAAAGATTTCGAAGAATCACAACCCCTGAGGTCATTTATGACCCCATGTGTGTATCTAAGGGTTAAAGAGGCTCATATTGTTTCTGTGCAAAAACAAAAGACATTCATCATCGTTACAGTTGCATCAGTCACAGCAACTTTTTGTGGCACATGCTTTGTCATGAATGACTCCAAAAGCACTGATTCTGAATGAAAGAACTGATTTCTGAGCTAGATAAACTTGCCTCTGGATATGGTCTGTTTGGCTCATGGTGATACAGAAATAAGAGGCTGTGACATTAACCTGTGGATAACAGACAGACATTGAAACATGGAGCACCAGGCTATCTGTGGATGCTCACGTTTATGTTTCTTTTCTCTCATCTTCTGTCCGCTGTGTTTTTAAGATGTCCCCTTGCTGAGTTCCAACATCAAACCTGACAAGGATGAATGTGGTAAATTCAAACTCAATAAAATGCAGCCTTTGGGCCAGCGCCTGTGTGGTTATTGACTGCATGCCCCAGAGGTCTTCATTTAGGGTTGAGTGATCCATCTTCTTCCTCAAAGAGATACAAAGGCCTCACACATTTGTTATTTGAGAGAAAACAAGTAATGGCAATCATGTAGATCATAGATCATCCCCCTTTTTGCTTTTTTTGTGTGTGTTTGTTACCCGGGGACTTTGTTTGTGCGATGTGATTGTCATCCTTTATTTCAAGCTGCCACTCCGGCGCACCGCAAGGTAAACACCGGGATGATCACATGGCTGTGGGGAATCCTTTGGATCTGTGTCTTTCATTATTTGAAAACCAGAGAAAATTCAAGAGTGATATACTGCCACCCTCTGGCCTCAGCATGTTTACTACAGATGTGAAATTTGCATTTCTCCTAAGACGCTGCAAGACTCCTCAGGGATGCGAACACACAGCCCAAAATGATGAAAATATTGGTCAGTGTACTCTTAATCTCACTGTTAGGAATGATTTACCACTGCTGTAACAATAGAAACTATTGAAGAACAATCAAATAAAAAAACTTATCCTATCTTACAATTATCTTGTTGTTCAAACTGGTCCTAGGTTTACACACTCTCTATGTATGGAGTCCACTATAACCTAATATTTGATTACTTGTAATTACACTACAGAAGACAGAGATTGTATCTATTCTGTAAGGGTATCATTCTCTGCCCTGTCTAATCAATTTGAGCGCAAGTGATCTATTCCAGAACAATTACCTGCACATGGCATTTAATTGCTGGCGCCGATTTGATCGATTTACTGGGCCTGATTTCCTTAAACCATTAACTAAAGGTAGACCTCTTTGATAGTTTCATAAAATTGCCTTAATATAAAGACGTAGCACGATAAAGGGACATTTTGGAGCTCTTTGCTCTCTCTGGATTTGTTTGGAAATAAGAGGTAGCTGGAACATGTGACCTCTGTGTTGGCTTTCCAGCGATGTGATTGGTCAACGCGGAGACAACTGCGGCCAGCGGGGCCGACCTGACGAAGCCATTTTAGTATCCCCGCATCCCGTCTGCAGGTGCAGCGCCTGTGTTCATCTTATATTCCAGAAAACACACAATTCGTCTGTGCGACACCATGGGCCAATGCGGGATAACGTCGTCCAAAACCGTTTTGGTTTTCCTCAATCTCATATTTTGGGTAAGATACTGGTGGTTTTCCGAACAATGTGCAGCCTTTTTTTTATGGATGTGTGTCCACTTGGGCCATTGAGGGAGAAGCTTAGCATGCTAACCAACTGCGCCATAAAGATGCTCCGCTGCTCTGCGGTGTGGAGGACAAACGGCATCTTCTCACACGATTGTGGCTATGTTGTGTCGACCGAGGGGCGATGTTAAGTGAGCAACCCTATAATGTAACGGTGCATAGCATCACTTGATCGGTGGCTGCCGCCCACAAGTTGCGAGACGTTGTGCTCCGACTCGTTAATGACTTATCGAATTGTGTCTCAATCAATGTACTGCAATCTACTTGTTAAGTGTTAATTTCGTGAAGTTACACCACAGCGTCCTTAATATGTGAGCGTGCAACACCTCCTACAGCATCACTGACATTGTATCTATCCATCATTCTGTGATTCAGCCCCATGTATTTTGAAGGACGCGTAACACTACAACGCTTGTTTTTTTATTATTCTGCCTCATTTTCTTCTCCTTGACACGATCGCCTTGATTTGTTCATCCCTCTGTTCTTTCCAGGCCGCAGCTGGAATTCTCTGCTACATCGGAGCCTATGTGTTCATCACTTACGATGATTATGACCATTTCTTCGAGGATGTGTACACTCTTATTCCAGCTGTCATAATAATCGGTGTGGGCACCCTCCTCTTCATCATCGGTTTGATTGGCTGCTGTGCCACGATACGTGAAAGCTCCTGCGGTCTGGCAACTGTGAGTTTGGTTTTCCTGGTTTTCACACCTTGAAATAGAAACATCCTCCCATCAATTTCATCCTAAACGGCTCAAGTGCAGGCAGGGAATTAGTGAGAGTTTAATAGGGTAATTTGTCTCCTCACTAAGTAAAGATTTAAATGCTCTTGGAGCACTTTGCGGAATGGAAAATGTAACCGGTTAATCGGCAGGAATAAAGATGAGCTATGCTCACAGTAAGAATATTACAAACTAAGCAGACTGAAGACCATTTCATGGGCAGTGTGGATGTGACATGGCCAATGTTCACATCAAATTTAGGTATTGTAGCACCAAAAAATCACCTAAATCCTGATCTATAATACTGTGCAAGTGATTATCCTATTTTTTTAAATTAATTTAATAATAATTCTTTATTTAAATTTATTTGTATTATTTATTATAATAATTTAATAATTCTCTTTTTTCA
>OMPJ01016007.1:0-10265 GCA_900312935.1 Carapus acus | reverse complement strand
CAGACAGCGTCAGCTCGGCACCTGTGAAGATGTTCCTGGAGCTCAGAGGAAAAGGAGGAGAGAGTGAGGTCGAGAGGATGGTGCTGAAAAATGGCCTCACACACACACACATACACACACACACACGCACTGATCATACTGGCAGTCGCATATGAAACTTACCTGGGCATAGCAGTGACAGCAGGTCGGTGTCTTGCCGAAGGGCGCGCGGGCTTCTCCCTGGGAGGAGTCTGGAATGAAGGTAGGGTCGTCTGATCCCCATGCCAGAGCCAGAAACAACTCCATCAACCCTCACACACATTCACACACCCCATGGGACTGTAAGAGCCTCCAAGACTGCAAACTAGACATTGATACGCGGGCATCAAGCCTTCACACACACGCACGCACACATGCGCACAGAGGGTCGATGCCTTGCATCAAAAGTCACGCAGAAAGTCATCCAATGTCGATTACAGAGGGTGAAAACGAAGTTGAGAGGAACGGGAGCATTAAACGGAGCGTACCACCTACAGGACCTGCTTCTAGTTTGACGGGAAACCAGGAGCCAGCGTCAAACTTCAAATCGCTGCCAGCAGGGACGAGGAGACAGGACGTAAGGCAAACGTGAAAGAGAGTTTTGTTTGTTTGTTTTGGAGAGAAGACGAGGGATAAATAAATGAAAGCTCCGTCTGCTTTGGTTTGTGTGGAGGAGGAGGTGGAGAGGCGCGCAGGACCGTGGAAAATCAGACGCTGGCTTGTCAAGACAATTCTTTTTTTTTTTAAGTTAATGTACTGTGGGGCCATTAAACAAATACACACAGAGCCTCAGTGTTTAGCAATTGATATTTATCTACATATGATACAACATAGAATGTTAACAGTGTTAATGATATTGATATCATCAATAAGTCAAAATAAGTCAATAAGTCAATAAGTCAAAAAGAATGATATATATATATATATATATCATTCTTTTTGATATAGATATATATTTCAATACATCAATATATCAATATATATATCAATAATATATATATATATACTGTGTGTATATATATATATGTATATATATATATTTATATATTTATATCAATATATATATCAATATGTATGTATGTGTGTGTGTGTGTGTATATATATATATAAATAAATATATATATGTGTGTGTGTGTGTGTGTGTGTGTGTGTGTATACGATACAAAATTTTTGATTCTGGAAAAAAGTGTGTGACCATGTATCAATATACTGTACATGTGTGTATATGTTTCTATACATCTAAATATGTACACACATACATATACATACATGTCTGCCAACACACTCACATATGTATACATACATGTATGCATACATACACATACATATATGCAAACACACTCACATAGACATACAGTATACCCACTCATATACATATCTGTGTGTATGTGTATGCGTTTGTGTATATATATATAATACTGTGTGTGTGTGTGTGTGTGTGTGTGTGTGTGTGTGTGTGTGTGTGTGTGTGCGCATATACATATACATATACATATACATATACACATACAAACACATACAATGTATCTGATATGTATATGTATGAATGAAATATTCCAGTTGGAAAACATGATTCATCACGTCGTGAAATACAAAATAGAAATGAAAATAAAAATGATCAATCAGTGTTGTTCCTTGACTGAACAAGTTGATTTAACAGAAGTGTGACTGAGTGGAGTTACATTGAGTTATTTAGGTGTTTATTTTTTGAGCAGTATACACACACACACACGCACATAGGCACACACACACACACAAAACACATACGTACACAAACACACGCACACACATACACATACATGTGTACATATGAGAATTTATCAGTTTTAAAATCTGTTTCACATGACAGCGCACACACCGCTGTGAGTTTATTTGACTATTATTGGCATTTTTTCTCGTATTTTTGTCCCTGAGATCCCCACCGCAGTGACGCTGAGCAGCTGGGTGGCTCTTCAGGAGGCCTTGGTGTGGCCACCACCATTCATCCTAATTAGCGGCCGACATGACAGGCGCGCGTGAGGCCTGCTCCAGTCTGCTGGAAATGAAAACTCAAACTGTGAGGGGGGTTTGGAGAGATGAATGTGCGGCGTGCGCTGGCCCGGGCTGCGCGTAAAAGCATCCCTGTCGACCTCTGACCTCAGAGTGGAGAGGAACGCAGCTACAGCAAAGCCATTACAGATTTCAAAGTTTTCAGGTTGTGTTGCGCTCGTCAAGCCTGAAAGTCTGAATGAACACGGGAAAAAAAGTGAGGGCCAGAGCAGGCGGAGTCGTGGAGGAATGCTGGCCCTAAAGCTTTTAGCCTTGATTGGCCGAGGCCCGGCGCGCCCCAGACTCCAGCGCTCCACCTCCCATCGGCGTTTTCATTCGATTACTCCATCGCAGAGCCTCGTAATCCAATCAGGTGCTGCGTGCTCGCTGAACGCCTGGTCTGACCTCCAGCCTGTTGTGTACACACTCTCGGAGCAATCCGGAACATTCCACCGGCCCGTGTGGAAAGATGGATGGCGGTGTGTGTAAGCATACCTCAGAGCACAGCTCCATTTACTCCCTTTGGGGGTGTTTCATCAAGCGATGTGTGTAAGAATGGGTGGGAGTGTGCGCGTGTGTGTGTATATTGTCCTCTGTTGCAGTATCCAAATGTGCATAATGTGGCAACAAACACAATATGTGTGGCCCAGATTTGTGAAGACATTTGCTTGTACAAAATCTTTGTAGGTAATCATTTCCCCCCTTCGTTCCTCTCTCTCACTCCGCTTCTCACTCCTGTTTTGTCCCTCTACTCTCAACTCTTCTTTCTCTCTCCCTCCTCCCTCACCCTCTCCCTCCTTCTCTTTCTTCTTCCTTTCTCCTCCCTGACTGTGCCCCCACCCGTATGTTATGTCCCTCTCCTTTTCTTCTTCACTGAATTTTCTCTCTACCGTCTCCTCCCTCCTTTCCATCAACTCTCTCTGTCCTGTTCTTGTGTCCCTCTCTCTGTCCCTACAGCCTAATATGAGGCTCTCCCTCTCACATCTGAAGCCCGTCAGCCTTGGCACATGAAAGCTCGACGCTCTCAGCTCTCATGTCTCTTCGAGGAGTAGAGGGGGAGTGAGGAATAGGAGGGGAGGGGGAGGAGAAGAAAGTGAAAAGGCAAAGGAGGAGACAGAGCCTGTACCGTTGAATGGATACATTTATAACGTACTGACACATTCAAATGTACGTCAGTATGTATGTATGTGTATATATATATGTATTTTTGTTTTGATGTGCATGGTTTGGTCTCGCGGCTCATCACGCACTGTATGACACATCCCACATGCAGGCTGCCGCAATTTAAATGGCTCCTCAAGCGTTTATTTATCCGCCACTCAATCCTGGATGAATAAATAAATAAACGTGTAACAAAAACACGGTGCTGAAAATTTCATATCACCTGCTGTGGGAGGTCAAAGAGCGCCGGAAAAGCGGCTTGCATGTGTTTCGTTTTGATTAAATCGGTTGAAGAATAGAGATAAAGAGACGCATAAAGTGAGGCGGTGAGCGTGATGAATCACTTGTCACGGACGCACCTGGACGGACGCGCGCGCTGGTCGCAGATGAAGAAGCCAAATCAAAATGCTGGAAAATAAAATGTCAAAAAAGGGAAACTGAACATTTCTGATTAGATTGATCTTGGCAAAACGTTGATTTGAATTCCCAGTCACGCGGCCGGATTCGTCCTCGCTGCACAGACACACACAGAAACACAAAAAACCCGCCTTCCGAACACATGCACACACACGCACACATACACACATATACACACACATGGCCTGTGAGGCAGCAGGCCCTCAGCTATGAAATAATAAGGATAACAATTGAGGACGCAGCGGCATTAGCTCAGCTGAGAGGCGTCTTCCACATCAAATGACTTCCTCTTCCTCGCCAATTTACCGACGGCGAGATAAGTCGGCTAAGTAGGACGTGGCGGACCTGAGAGAGAGCGATCTTTATCCCCGCCCGCCAAAAACCAAACCGCCGGCCCATTTCTTACGACGCAAAGCGGACGGAGACGCCGCCGTGTTGTGTTTCTTCACAATTGTCCGTCCGCCCACACATGCATCTCCACCAACTTTTCTCAACAGCTGTGGGCATTGTCCTCTCCGCAAGCGGCTGGTGGGCGGCGTGATGAATGGGCGGACATTAACATATGGAGGACGTCAGGTGGAGGGAGCGGTATTGAGCGGAGCGATTACACCCAGCAAATCCAGGGCGGATGGAATCCCAGCGTATTAAAAATGGAACAAGAATCGGCGCATTGAGCTGCTTGGCTCATCGCAGAAGATTTAGGAGCTTTAAGAATCTCAATGATCCCGCCAGAAGATACTCACCCCCCTCACCCTCCCACTAGTCTGCCATCTCTCCCTCCCCATTTTTCTCCCAAGTCACCGCCCCCATTAATTTCTCCCCCTTCCTCCCTCTATCCCATGCCTCTCCTCTATCCTCTCACTACCCTCTTTCACCCATTGCTTCTTCTTCCCCTCTCTGATCTTGCTCTATCTATCTATCTATCTATCTATCTATCTATCTATCTATCTGTTGTCTGTCTGTCTATCTATCTATTCATAGTATATATCTCTGCCTGTCTGTCATTCTGTCCATCCGCCTGTCCATCTATCTATCAATCTATTTGTCTGTCTTCTGGTGAGCTCACTGGTGAGCTCACTCTCTCCACCCGTCTCTCTCTCCTCTCCTCCCTCTTTTCCTCTCCCTCCCTCTCTCTTTTGAGTCGTCTCCTCTCTCATCTGTTGAGGCATTGCTGCCGTCCATCACTCTGATCTGGTTTTTATCAATAACATGTCTGGCGGGATTTTACCATCCACTCACAGTGCCCCCCCCAAAGGCATGAGTGCTCTTGGTCTCCTGGGGGAAGTGAGGGTGGGGATGGGGTTGTGAAAGGCTAACCTTATGAGTATGGCAGCTTCCATTATCGCCTAGTTAACAGGTGAACCAGCCAATCAGAGCTAAGACGTCACTGATGAGGACGCAGCATCTCCCCTGCTCCACACGTTAAACGGTAGACAGCGACGAAACGACCCAAAAAGGCTCTGTGACACATCCAAACACGGCCCTTTATTCCCCCTCAGCCCACCTCCCCCCCGCCCTCAAGCATTCCCCCTGTTCCGTTACAAGCCTTTGTTAACCATAAAGTTTGGAGGACACTCCCTCAGTCCGGTGGAGGCAGATTAATCCCACACGCCCGCAGACAGTCGTCTTACTTCAACATCTTCATCACGTCCAAACGCCTCTCTCCGGCTGATTTAGAACGTGCAAGAGACTTTTTTCTTTTTTTCATTTTCAATGATAAACTTCTGTAATTCCACTGTACTTGACACAGAGCTGAGAATATGCATGAGCCAGGCTGCATTATTAAAGGGATCCGTCCGCTCAGGCGGCGTCCTCGCCGGTCGTCCTGCTCCCGCTGACTCAGCATGAGTTGGGGAAGTAACAGGCCATGTCTCAGCCCCCCCCCGCCACCCTACTGCTTCATCATCCACTGCGGCGTCGGCACAATTTTGGAGATGGGGAACCCAAGTCTACCTCTTGTGTGCTGGGAGTGCCGTTGTTTGTGTCAGAAATGTAGGGCACCGTCAGAGGTCAAAGGTCATTCTACATGCAGTGTGTAGAGCGGGGAGGAGGCAGTAAGGACATGAACAAGGTCTGACCCCTTGATGAACCAGGTGCCCTGCTTGCTCCTCTCTTCCTCCTCGCTCAGCTTCCCGCAAACAGATTAAAACGTGACACGTCCTCCGCCGTGTAACTTCATAAAGAATTAGCATAGCAAACCCATAAACGAAGACGAGAATCAGGGAGCGGGGGGCAGAATCGAGGTTCGCGTTTCATCTTCATCATCTCCATCTGCCTCGCCTTTTAAGCTTGCGCGAATGTCGGTCGCTATATATGCAAAACACAGCAAATCAGCACATTTCCCGAATTCATTAGGTTCCCGGGGCCTCGTCGGCCATCAAACCCATCTGCTCGCCTTTAGACGGAAGCCTCTTAAAAGTGAAGCCTCCTCCTCCTCCTGCCGCCGATTAATATTTCAGAGCAGCAAATTGAACGTGGAAAAGCGTCTTTGTGTATCACTTTCACTTTAGGCTGTGCGCTAACGCAGCGGTAACGCGCCGCAGATTCAAGTTGTTGTTGTTTACCCGTTTGGACTGTGTGTGTGTGTGTGTGTGTGTGATGTGCTGTCACTGCAACGTGTTTATCGACGACTGATCCGCCCTGGAAACTGGAGCCAGAATGCCTTTGGTGTGTCACAGCGTCGCTAATAAACAATTGTTTGCGTCACTATTGTCCCTCCTCATTAGCCGTGATCCCGCCGGATGGATGAGCAGTGGACCGTCAGTAAATGCCCCTCCACTCCACCCCCCCATCCCTTACCCACAAAAATGCCCCCCCGACGGGCCACCCCGAAGAGTGGCAACTGAGAAGGAGGAGGGCAGGGAAGTCCAGGTCAATGAGAGAGAGCCAATTAAGATCACTCCTCATTGAAGCTGTGATCTCTATTGATTAGGCTTTCAATCCTCATCCATCATGGCCGCCGACACTCTCCTCAACCTCAAGGGTGAGAGAGGGAGAGTAAGGCAGGTGGGAGGAGGGGAAGCAGGGGAGGATGGAGAGGTGGAGGGTGAGCCAGAGCGAGGGATGGGAGATGGAGAGAGAGAGAGAGAGAGACAGAGAATCTGCTTCAACCCCATCAAGCAGGAAATTCAAAGTGTCCACTGGATCCCAAACAACTCACACACTACTTTTAAGAAATCCAACTATATGTGGTGTGTGTGACATTAAGTTTTCCACCAGTTTTCCTTTCATATTCCTCATCTCCATTTACATCTCATCATCATGCAGATTTGATACATTATTGAGCCTTTTATTCATCATTTATTAATGATACATTTGTATGACTTCACACATCTTATTAAAAACAAAATTCAAAGGCTGTTCATTAATGTACTGAGGGGGGTTTTGTCGAGTTTGCAGAAAGTAAATAAATTGATGCTTAGGGGATTTAAAAAGTGCGATTTTTTGGAGAAAAAAACTAAAAATCAAGAGGGTTATTGCTGCCTCCTGTGCTTCACACCTCAAGAACAGGACACACGGCATAAATATTGATATTTTATCAGTGCTGGAGGGGGAAGCATGCTGGCCAACGCTGTTTATTTGTACCAAGTCAAAGAAACATCAACTAGAAAACATGCATGGATTATTTATTGGATAGCCTTTTATCAAAATCTCTAAATCTTGTATCTTTGCAAAGTTTTGGCTGCCACGTCTATCTACAGTATGTGCGTGTGTGTGTGTGTGTGTATGTGTGTGTGTGTGTGTGTTTATGAATCCGTAAAGTTCTGACGATAAGCCGTGACTTCTTTCTCACGCTGTGAACCCTGCCGGTTTTACACCTATGAGGCTTATCGATAGGTTTTTATTGGTGAACGGCCACCAGGAGGCGGTCTAGGGGGAAGACAGACATGAGGGAAAAGTTTAAGCGCTGAGGAAGACGCTGCCTGTCATTCTGTGCATCACACACACCATCGTCATGGACAATAAATGAAGAAATATACAATATATGACGCAGCTTTTAAGGTAAAGGCATTCGATCTGACCGTCAAAGTAGGAAACAGAGTGATGATATCAATAAATAATTGGTGAGACATTGGAGACGGCGGCGAGAAAAAAGACGACAAAGGCTTTCAGAGAACATAAACAGATTTTCTAACCAGGCGTGTTACTGTCATGTTGGTGTTGTGCTGATGCCGCATTTTCCGATACTTCCGATTTTCAGGCACAGCTTGAAAAAAAGCACGTCCTGAATTAAAACTTTGCTTAAAGAAGTCTTCCGTGTACTGTCTTTCTGTGTAAATATCTCCTTACAAAATGAAGACCTGCGGCTTATATATGCACAAGATTTATTTTCTTTTCAAATCTAGCTGGTGCAACTTTATAGTCCTGAATTTCCATTATACATGTGCGTGTGTGTGTGTGTTACATGTTAGGTGACAAACTTTACATTTTCTGTTGCATTTCCATCAAGAGCGACCAGATGTGGAGCTTCTGATATTCACTTCCTGCGCTGTGGGGAGGAAGAAGGAGGCAGAGTGTGTTTTTCCCTGTTGATCAGTGGGTTCTTGAGGTGCAGTTGAAGTTCGGCAAGTAAACAAACACATCCTCCTCGCTGGTGAGGTGTCTCAGGCGAGCGGATGTTTTTCGCAGTTCAATCTATGTCCAGCGGTGTTGGTGACGCATGTGGGCATGTATGTGTGTGTGTGTGGCAATCGATACCTCCGAAGGTCAGACAGGGCTGTGCTCCACGGGGGAGTGATGCCTCTCCTGCCTGCACCTCTTTTTGTTCTTCACCGCGGGGCCCAAAGATGGAGGGGTCACACACCCAGCCTGAGGGAAGGTGGGGTGAGGTGGGGGGTACAGTGACTCCATTTGAATCGTAAATGAGCAAATGAAAGTGTGTGTGTGTGTGTGAGAGACTCAGCCTTGTTTTTCTGCTTACGGTGATGTGATTGTGTCTGCTGAGCAAACCCAAATGTAAATCAACAGTCCTCCGCCTGCAGACGCTTCTTCAGCGGCAACGCGCCTGTTTTCCTGCAAACTCAAAGGCCTTGAAGAGTCAGTGTCTTCCCAGGGAGCACGCCTACACACAAGCACACACACAACCGCGTGCGCATACACACAGCACTGAATCCACTTTCTGGTTCAGCGGCTCTGATAATAATCTGACCTCACCTGTTCGCTTGACTTGGAGGCTGAGATTTGATTTTTCATGCTGAGTAGAGAACGTGGTGTGAACGCCGCAAATAGGAGCAAGCATTGGTCAGTCAGGCGCCACGGACGAGTGTGTGTGTGTGTGAGAGAAAGAGAGAGAGAGAGAGAGAGAGAGGAAGGGTAGGAGGGGGCGTTGGTGTGTGTGTGACAGAGAGAAAGTTTGAGGTTATCTGGTCTCATCCTTTCAGGGTCGGTGAGATGTTTAAACTTCTGCTGCTCATGCATAGTTTCATTTCACACAGTATCCATCCATCATTTCCTGTTGTGTAGTTGTCGCTTCAAAATCTTGCACATATCCCTCCACTGAAAGCCAGAAAACATCGGATGAACATGTGGGACAGAATGAAAAAGGTTGTGAGGGCTTTTCCACAATGCATTCGAATAATTTTCTTGTCTGTTTTTTTTTTGTTTTTTTGTTTTTAATTCTTTGAAACTGATTTAGAGATGTGTCACATTTCATAATTCAAGGGAGAAATAGTTGAAGCCATATCTGGTTCTCATCCTCACATCCCTCTGGCGGTGTTTGAACTCTTCCCCTCGCTTTGCGTTGTCAACTTGTGTATGTGTGTGTCTGTCCGTCTGTCCGTCTGTCTGTGTATGTGTGAATTTCACACATGTGCCCGGTTCAGTTGTTGCCTCGGTGCCAATCAGTATTACCACTGTCAGTAGTCGTCACAGTCCCCCCTGCACCCCTCTCCCAGTGCCCCCTCTACAAACACACACACACACACACACACACACACACACACACACACACACACACCAAAAAAACTAAACAAAACTCAGACACAGAGACCTGGAGCAAAAAGGTTAAGTGGAGTGGTAGCAACCTGCTGCCTGCTCTGAACTTTGACCAAGACATACTGAAAATAAATAAACTGAAATGTACTGTTTATTTCAGTATACACACACGCACACACACACGCACACACACGTAGCTTTCCAACATGAGTTGCATGAAATAATGATACACTACACAGGAGGGTCGCTTTCTCGCTGTTGCGCCTTTGCTTTATTCATGGTGATGTTTTACTGTGTGTGTGTGTGTGTGTGTGAGCGCATGCGCAGCTGACATATCTGAAGTAGGTTATATATTCTCCTACACTTAACACACCCTGAAAGACCATGTGCACATCTGTCTCTCTCTCTGAGACATTGACTTCATATCCCTGGGCTGTCTCCACACCTCTCCTCTCCTCCCCTCTCTCTTCTCTTCTCTTCTCCTCTCTTTTCTTCTCGTCTCCTTTTTCTGTTCTCCTCTGTTCTCTTATCTCCTCTTCCCTCCTCTTGACAAAACAGCTTGTCACCCGAGGGAGGCTTTTCCATCGCCATGGCGACATCAGGCAGCATGGATGCACGCAGAGAGATGAGACCATCAACAGACACAAGACACTAAAATGAGTATTCATGCTATGCGCACGTGTATATGAGCGTGTGCGTGTGTGTGC
>OMPJ01015992.1:5699-25203 GCA_900312935.1 Carapus acus | reverse complement strand
CCTGGTCTAGACCAGTGGTTCTCAAACTTTTTTCAGTGATGTACCCCCTCAAAAATATATTTTTAGTCAAGTACCCCCTGACACGGGCAAAACATTTTTGGAAGAAAAAAGAGGTACAGTGCTGTAAAATCACTGTCTGATTTATTTAAGCCAAACAACTTATATCAGTGAACCTGACAAATACATCCATATTGCAAACATTGCATGTAGAAACAAAAAAGAAAAAACAGAAGACGGTGACCACCAGGAAGGCATAAAACCAGTCAAAACTGAAATATGCAAAACGCAGCTAATTTATATTGGTCTCTGTAATGGTACAAAATTAAATATATACATAAATAACTAAAGCCTACTGATTTTTCAAAGATATTTTGAAAAGCTTCACGTACCCCCTGCAGTACCTCCACGTACCCCGAGGGGTACGCGTATCCCCATTTGAGAACCACTGCTTTAGACAGTTGACCCGAGATATTGAGTCATCCTTCTTCACTATCTCAAGTCCCTACATTTAATCTGTTCACCAAGCTCTTTCTCATTCATACACATTTATTGTCTTACTCCTGCTGACTTCCGTTGCCACACACCAATGTAGTATTTGGTGTGAAAATTTTCAGATTAAAAGCCTGAAATCACACACTGCTAAATCCTGCCCCTTCCTGAAGCCGAAGTGGAAGATGTTAACCGGTGATGGCTCCGATACCAAGCGTGTCCATTTCAAACCCCAGATAATAGAGGAGGCTTGGCATTGACATGATAGCAACACAAATGGCATAAAAAATGAACAATAGACAATTCTATGAGATTTGTGCGAAAATATATCATTTCTCCAACATTACTCCCCTCGTGGAGCGTTTAAAAGAATAACAAAATTTTTCCACAACTTTTATAATTGCCTTTAACATTGCATGGTAGCGTTTATTTCAAGACATTTAGGGCAGCCAATAGGTACACTTCTTACTGGGGGGTAAGCGACAGATGTCCGTGCTCGCCAACAACGCTCCTCACTGTGCGATAGTAAAGACAATATTTGCAAATTGCATAGTGCACCGTTAACTTGTGAAAATGGGGGCGTGTATGGCTTTGTACCCTCTCACAAGTTGTGTAAGTATATTTTAGAAATGTCACTATTTAGGCTCAAGATGACAGGGCCACGGACAGATATAGTTTCTATAGTTTTTTTGTACGATAACATCGTGAGAGCTACGGTTTAATAGATCGTAAGACACGGTAACGTCGTCGATTGGCCACACCCTGTTTACCTAGTCGGTAAATTTCAATTTACATTGATATTAAGTACAACACAAGAAAGCGAAAGGATGCAATGGCATTACCATTGTTCCCAGCTTGTTTGAGCACCTGAACTAGCCGTCGAAGCCATTTTGAGTTTATTTTTACTGCTTGTTATCCGATATAATGAAACATGTTTATTCTGTTAACCAATCTTTATGGCGATGCTGATGTAGTTCTTCTTCATCACCTTCCCCCGACAGGCCTCCTGTCTGTGTGGGTCAGCGCCATGCCTGCTTTGTGGCTGTTGTCCATCTTCAAATAACTCAACCATCACACGGCTTGTGTTCTCTTTTTTCTTGTTAATGGGGACTATTGTGTCGGTCATAATGATCCTTCCTGGAATGGAGAAACACCTCCAGATTGTGAGCCCACAGCTCCTGTCATACTGTTTCATACATGTAGTTATGTTAAAACGTCAATTTTGTTTGTTAAGCATTTGATTACATTTGCTTATCAAAATTTCTAATCACAAACCTGCCAAATATGCCAACTTTTGCTGCATGATATTACACTTGCAGAATGAAGGTTTTTGGTGAGTGTAGACGATTAGCCTGAGCCTCATTCATCAGCTTCTCCTCAGTGAGAGAGAGCATCTTACAATTGGAGCACAGTGAAACCTCTCAAAATTGTCTGCCAAACGGCTACACTCTGACTGAGGCTAAACCTGATTCTAGTTAAAGAACTCAAACATGTAGAACTCATTACACAGATAGGACTAGGACCATTCTTAATGCCTTGTGGTAAGTAGTAAGAGTGGTACACAGGTTTGGTAATAACTACGATTCTGTTTCAGCAAATCAAGCAATCACTGCATATTCTTTTTGCACATTGAGCATCTGACAAAGTGCTAATTGTTCCACAGTATAGAAGGGATTGATTTTCTTAACATTATTTCTTCTTGAAAAATGTGTTTCTTTCACAAATGTTTGGTTCGCAGCACTGTGTAATGAAGTGAATTGATGAAACAAGGTTCCACTGTACGTAATACATCTTCCCCCTATTAGCCACAGAAGTTCCTAGTTAAAATTTTCTTTTTTGTCACTGCTTTCTAGATCCCGGGATTCTGTCAGGGAGAAACTGAGATATTTGGTATTGACAGCCCGTTCAACTGCGACATCATCGTCGGCTACAAGTCGGTGTACCGCATGTGCTTTGCCATGACCTGCTTCTTCCTCCTTTTCTCCGTCATCATGGTGTGTGTGCACAGCAGCAAAGATCCCCGTGCGGCTGTCCAGAATGGGTAAATGGGCTACAGTATTACTAACTCACATGCAAATGGTGTTCTTGTATCTCTCTCACAAATCTGACTTTCCATGGCAATTAAATTGTCAAAAATTGGAGCCACCCTTTTTTCATTTGAAATGAAGGACGACACTTAGGTACTGCCACTACTACTGATGCTGTCGCTCTTTGCAGTATTACTGCTACACGTAGTATTACTGGTGGTAATGATATTCTATTCAGAATGTTAGAAAACCTTTTGCACTATTCTGCTGTCAAAGGAATCAAAAAGTGAGTCTCATTCATGGTTTGTCCTGATTTACCCCAGGTTCTGGTTCTTCAAGTTTCTGATCTTGGTCGGCATAACTATAGGGGCTTTTTTCATCCCAGATGGAACTTTTCACACAGGTACTAACACTCTTGTCACTCCACATGACTTCTACATTCAACGATCGCTGCAGCATGGCCTTTGTCCCCATTTCCTGGCATCCCTCCTATCCTCAACTCTTGCGTCCTCTCACATCATCCAGAAACTTTTTCTGCTGTCTACCTGTTTTCTTTTTTACCAGGCAACTACATCTTCAGCATGCTCTTGCCAATGTATCAATGTACTAACACGTGTACAGTGGTCCCCCATTTATCGCGGGAGTTGCGCTCTAAAAATAACCTCCAACAGGCGAAATACGCGAAGTTGACAGCTTTATCCTTTACAATTATTATAAATGGTTTAAGGTAAGCTTCAGAGGAGGGCAAGAAACAGTAAGAATGGCGGTGTGCTTCCTACCACAGATGGCTCGTTCGGACCCACCCCACCCCCGCCATCAACAATTCGCGGAGATCGGTGGAAAGTCTTGCCTCCCACTACGCAGCCAGTCCACCAATGGCAGCCAGCAATCATATTTGGCCCCTGGTTCATTTGAGTTTGAGACACGATCAGAAGTCCAACTTTTTGTGCAATGGGTAGCATCTTTCCCTGCCTTGTGGCTGCGACCACAGGTCCCTTTGTCAGTGCAGAACGTTATGTCTCTTGTCGAGGAGACAACCTGTAAACACATAGCACTCCAGTCACACCGCCACCAATCAAAGACATATGTAACTTTGGCAGGGTGAGCGCTTTCTGTACTTTACAAGAGACACAGTACAGAGGAGACTGATTGACAATCTCTTCTGTCTACTGTCCCTTAGCAATATGGATGGTCTGCTCTCCCTTCGCAATCAGGATGCAGAAGATAATGTGCTGTAAAAAAAAGAGAGGCTTGCAAAATTGCACTAATAGAATTCATCACCATTTTGCTTTTATGACCTTATCTCCAAACCCCTCAACTTTAGCTGTTCCACTGATGTCATAATTTCCAGTCTTGTCCCACCTGGTAACCCTCAGTGAAAACCTCAACATTGTCAATTCCGTCACCTTCAACTTAGCCACTTTTCGTTTAGACAGAGCCTTCATCTCATAATCATTCACCAGTAAGCATAAGCATCTGTTCCATTGCATATTCCATTCGTATTGTTGCTTTTGACACAACCTTTGGTTATCTCAAAGAGGGAAATGACAGTGTTGAAGAGTGAAGTCCGGAAAAAACAGTGGAATGAGAAAATGGCTGTTGATGGAAATTCAATTTGCAGACCAACATCTGGCCCGCTTGTGAATGATTTCTATCCATTCTCCTCTTTTCTTACAATATAAATGTTCATATTTAATGATCCCACTTTTTCACTTTTGCTGTACATCCATGTGATATGCGTTATAATCAGGGGTTGGTAAAAATATTGAATAATTGATGTAACGAAATTATCCCCCCTTTGATTCGGTATCGATTCAGCAAATGAAGCGCTTCACCTCCTGGCCAGTAGGAGCGCTGTGCGTAACAACTTGTGAATCGCGTTTTATGGACGCGAGCTGCAGGTGTCCAAATAACAACAAACACACAAGCGCCAGAAAAAGATCAGGGGGCTCATTTACTAATTATGCATAGAAAAGGTTCTATTTTCAGTCGTGCGAACAACCAAAAAGAAACAAAAAAATCCATATTTACAAAATGTGCGGAGACCAGGTTGCACTAACACATGCAATTGGTGATGATAAATGTCACCCGTGCCTAACTGTCAACCCATGCATGTTTTGGGTCATTTGCATGCACAAACAGTCTCAAATGGTATCAACCTCATAGATGGTAGCAACAGTCTCTGTAATAATGCGTCAGTGGCACAGACCTCCTGCTTGGAGGTGCATGCTCACAGAGCTGCTCTGCAGAATGAACGGGTCATGTGTTTCTCCTCCAGGCAGCAAAGTTAAACAGAAACACACTTACATTACAGGTTATTTGAGCATTAATCGAATAAAATTTTTTCCTGTTCACGTAACTGAATTCATTGTGTGATGCCGCTTTTATTCCTATGTGGGCTCAATCTATTGCTCCAATTTTTATGTTTGGAAAGCCGGCGATGGCGGGAATTTCTTAAATTTGGCTTGTTGGTCATGTCTGTATGGGACATGGATCTGAATCGGGGCGGGAGAAATTATTTCCTCCAACACTGCAGGCAGGATTCTGCTTACGGTCACTGCGGCTGCGGGATGCTGCATATGTCTCCTATCTCTCGCTGAAATGTCTTGGATGGCCTGAAAAAAAAGAGCCACGCACAGCGAAGTGATAGGGTGCAGAAAAGTATATCCACTGTGTAAGTACGGGATAATGTACGCGTCGGAGGTCATTGTTGCTTGATAATCACCTCAAGCGGTCATTATACGAAAATAATGACCGCTCACGTGACCAATATCGGCCAATCAGAACCAAGCCTTCACACAAGCCGTGTAATAAATTGAATTAACACATAACGACTTAACACAGTTCCCATGTCTTTACTCATGCAGCCAGTCAGATGAAGTCTAAGTGAATAGCACTTTGTGTGTGCGTGCTGCTGTTTTGCAGGTTAGTGTACTTGTACACTGGGATTGATAGAGGTTAATTTTGTGCATACGCATGGTCAGCAGTGTGCGTAAATTTACACACGTTTCTACACACAAGTACGAATTGGCTAATGTCACACTTTGCCTTGGAAAGTTCGTTCGTGCCACACTCATGTTTGATAAATATGGCCACAGATGTTTTGACTCACTTTCAATACCATACCAATTTGGAGCACATGATCAAGACAAAAGTAAGTAACGTGACGAACTTGAGTAACCACATAAACTGACAACATGCCGATGCTCTACAACAACCCGCTAGTAAAACGGTCGATCCAAAACAGACCCAACTTGACAAAGCTTTTGTCTGCAAACTACCACCAAACTCTGTTTGTGCTCAAAAGAGTCTGTGGCCATCTTCATTTGCAAAGACCTTCGACCCTACAGTGTCATTGAAAATCAAAGTTTTAAGAAGATGTTATCGACTCTTGAACCATGTTACACAATACCAACTGGAAAACACATGATGTTGAGGTATTTCACAATGTGTAAGAGGAAATACAATTTATTTTAGTGACACACACTTGACTTTTTGATTTTTATACAGAAATGTCAAGTTTTTCCTCTCCTCCCTCCCCCAAGCTGTCACTGGGCTGAACTTGATGATGCACACGACACTTGCAGACACCCTAAGGACACACACACACACACACTCGAGACAAAATTCAAGACCCTCTCTATATATAGCTGAACTGGAGCTGCGCCATTATTTCATTATGCTGCAGAATAGCAATATAGGCATTCTGTTCGATTCTATTCTTTTTTACTTTTGCACTACATAAACACAATTATTAGGGATGTCCGATATTGGCTTTTTTGCCGATATCCGATATGCCGATATTGTCCAACTCTCAATTTCCGATACCGACATCAGCCGATACTGATGTTGATAATTACAAACCACAGACATAACGTTGAAACCGAGCGAGCAAGTTTGTTACTGCAGCCACCCACGCTTGTTTATATACTTCAAGACGCAGCTTGATGAGGTCATCATCTGTGCGCTGGTAAACGCTTCAGGAGCGCATAGGCACTATTTCGGTATAACGCAAGCATTATTTTATCGGTTTTAAAGCAAAAAAAAAATCCGATACCGATATTACATTTTTATGCTAATGTCGGGCCGATATTATCAGACATCTCTACTATTTATTATTTGTGTATTTCTTCTTCTTACGGAATTGAATCTCAGCATTTAAATCAGTATCGAATTGATAATCGATTGAAATTGAAACCATAAGAATTGAAATCGAATTGATAATTAGAATTACAGTTTCATCTCATACACAAGTATATACAAGTCTCCCCTTTGAGCTATGGTAATAACAGCATTATAATTGGTAATATCTACTTATGACCATTTTAAGATGAAAACATTCACTGCTATTGTTTCTACAGTTTGGTTCTACGTTGGTGTGGTGGGATCCTTCATCTTCATCCTCATTCAGCTGATTCTGCTAATTGACTTTGCACACTCCTGGAACAAGTTGTGGGTGGAGAACGCTGAGAATGGCAACAAAAAGTGTTGGTTTGCAGGTAATGGATTGTGTCAAACAGATGTCCCAGCTGCTTTCCATGAGATCATTAGTGACCTTTTCTAACTTTTATATAGATTACACCCTGATCTGTCTAAGCATGCCTTTCAGTCCAGTCTTATAACACACAGGCCTGCTCACCTTCACCATTCTCCATTACACCCTGGCTATTGTTGCTGTGGTGCTCTTCTATGTTTACTACACAAAGCGTGATGACTGCACTGAGCACAAGGTCTTCATCAGCCTTAACCTCATCTTCTGCATATTCGTCTCCATAGTCTCCATCCTCCCAAAAGTACAGGTATGGTGGTGTTCGTTGTTAGTCATCATTTAGTAATTGTTGATGGTTCAAAAGAGTTGACAGTTGATTGTCTCTTACTCTCTTGAGTAATAGTTTTGTCATCCATTGTGGCAATCCACAGAAGGCCCATAGCCATTAAAACTAAAAACAATTGCCGTATTACAGTACAATGACAATAAAGGCAGTGTATATTATTCTAACCTATAAATTGCACCTGAGTATACGTTGCATCCTGTGCCAAACTATGAAAAAGAGTGTCTTATACTCTGGAAAATATGGCACATGTTTTTAGTCGTAGTGACTGTAATTATGTGATTGCTAAATACAATTTTTCAAGAGTATCTTGCACCATAAATGATATGGCCTCCTAATGAAATACCCAACCATTGTACCATGGCTGTGTTACAGAAAATGATTGTCATCTTCGAGAAAGTTTGCAAGATGCTGCAGTGAATTTTGTAGCTGTATAAAGTCACATGCTCACTGCTATGACATGTGGTGTGTAGCGTTAACCACCGACAGATGTCCTTACAGTTAATGGGTGTATTCTTTTGTTACCACAATTGCAGGTGATTCTTTTAGAAAACCTCCTTTCTTAAATTGCCCTAGAAGTCCCAGGTGAGGGAATATGGATAATGTGCTTAATCACTACAGGATTAACCCTTTTTTACTCAGGTCATGGTTTACGTTGGGGCCTGCAGAAAAGGGTTTGTTCTAAGGAGTTTTAAACTTACTCCTTGGAGGGAATACTGACAGCGTTAGCCGTGTTGCAATCAACACCTTACTTAATGGTGTATAACTACAGTATTGTGACATGTGCCAGATAGGTCCTTACCCCTTCACACCTCACTAATTGATACTATGATCTCTTATCCCAATACATATAGCAGCGTGAAAGATCCTTCCCTCTATGGTAGGTCACTCCATAAAGATGTGTATTTGTAAAAGCCCTCAAGTCTGCTCTTTAATTTTATTGCAGTTTCTCAGACCAATTTGCAGTAAACTGCCATGTCTGAAACCAAAGAGCTGTTGTGGAATTGACTTTGTGAATCCGGTGATTGTGCAGATGACTTGTTTTGTTTAGGAAAGAAGGCGAAGCTGTGAAGAGTTAGGGATGGATTGGGATAGATTGGGAAAGATCCTGCATATGTACGGGATGTGTATTCCGATATAAGAAGAGCACAAAAGTTGTCTTGTTAGACATTTGAAAATGTCTTCTATTTCACACAACAGGGCCTACTAGGCTAAGGGGATAGAATACAGTATAAGAAATCAAATGACAGTAAGAGGGTAAAATAAGGTGTTCAATACTTTGGACGCTACAGGCACACGAGACAAACACAAACTGTACAGAGTACAGGCGTCTCAAAAGTATCGTACTTTGTGAACGCTACAGGCACACAGCACACAAGACAAACACAAACTGTACAGAGTACAGGCATCTTGTAAGTACAGTACTTCGTGGACACTGAAAGCAAAGATAAGGATAAAACTGCACAGAGTACAGGTGTCCTGTAAGTATAGTACTTAGTGGACAACAAACTAAAATTTTGTGGAAAAGGAAAAACAGAAAGGAAAGACAGAGAAGTGAGGAAAATTGAAGGTACGAGCACAGAGGGCAGTGAAGGAATTTGCGTGTGAGAAACCCCAGCTCTGACTTGTGGTGCCCTGGCTTTAATTGGTCTGACTCCCTTTGTCTTTGCATTAAGGGAGTGGACCTTTCCTAACCCCTCAGGTGCCACTGCCACGGGGGGTTGTTAACCTAACATTAACCTTTTCCGTGCTACTGCCAGTATGCAGGAGGTTTTCCACAATTTAGAGTTATTTAATTGATTCTGTTTTTACAGTTTCTTTTTCCCAGCCACTTTACATTTTGCTCTCTTAACTAAAGTCTTCCCACACATTACCATTTACATGTGATACATTTTCTTTTCATATGGTATGCCACATACGACAGGTGGCACTATTACATCCTGCACTTGCTGTTTGACAGGAAGCCCAGCCACATTCAGGTCTGCTCCAGGCCTCAATTATCTCCCTCTATACCATGTACGTCACCTGGTCTGCAATGACCAACAACCCCAGTGAGTGTTTTGCAATTCCTGCTCTGCTTTGTTCTGCTTCCCCACACCTTTTCCCCTACCCTTCCTTTGAGACTGCGCCAACTCACTTATGAGTGTAGATCAGATATGTGGGTATTCTGTGCATGCTAGCTGTTGCCCTTGCAAACATGCTTTAATCACTATGGTATGCTCTCTAAGACATGTCATAGTAATTTGCTGTCCTGCCATGTGCTTTTGCCAAACAAATTAGTTTTTTCAAAACAAAGGCTTGCGGTGGACTGAAAGGTTTCTATTCTTTTTTGTCAAACCCATGGTGATGCCTTTGGTCCATGAACACATCGAAGCACACAAATATATTTGATAAGATGTATATATGCATGAAAATATATTGATAAAAGAGCAGTAAAGTAGGATCGCAAGGATAGTAAAGGAACCTGTTATTTTCAATATCTCAAGAGTGAAAATATTTTATCTCGTAAACCACAAATTGCACCTCGAGTTGATTGATGTGACCAGTTTAACTTGTCTCAAATAATCCAAAGAATTCCTCCTATCAGCCAAAAGGTTTGCCCAAACCTGCTCTACAGTTAATACAGATTTAATTTGATCACAAAGATTTCATAGTCATCTCATCTATTTGACAAGGCTCACAGCTATGCCTCTGATATAAAATGTATGTGTTTTTAGATCGCATATGTAATCCCAGTCTGTTGAGTTTGGTGTCGAACGTAAGTGCAGTTGAGCCTCCCCCTGACAGCCCAGAGGGACATGTGCAGTGGTGGGATGCTCAGGGAATTGTGGGTCTAGTCATCTTTCTCTTCTGCACCCTCTATGCAAGGTTGGAGTGCTCGTATTTTTTACACTGTCAAATATTATTCTCTGCATCATGCAATTCCTCAGCCCCATTTTGCTGCTTTGTCCCCCAACAGTATTCGCTCATCGAACAACACCCAGGTCAACAAATTGATGCAGACAGAGGAGGGCACAGGTTCAGGGCGAGAGGGCGTGGTGGGAGAGGATGGTGTGCTCCGGGCCACAGATAATGAAGAGGATGGTGTTACATACAGTTATTCCTTTTTTCACTTTCATCTCAGTCTGGCCTCACTGTACATCATGATGACTCTCACCAACTGGTACCAGTAAGTGTCCACACACAACACATATGTCAGAGATTGCCTTTGTCTTTTTATTTAACTTCTGTCCTTAACACTGATGACTGAGTTCAACAACATTAAGTTGAGGAATATCCACCTTTTCGGTGCCAGAACAGCTTATCTGCGTTAGTTCAGTTAATTGGGGTAGTGCTCACTAGGACAATAGAAAGGCATCGTGGACAGAGGGCAGACACATTGATTTGTGTTGGCTGCAAGGGAAAAAAAGCAATCAGGGTTGACAACACAAATAGGGGTGGGTAAAAACATCGAAAAAGCGATGCATGGACATTACAGTTGCATCTTGTGAATCGTATTCTATGGATGCAAGCTGCAGGTGTCAGTTAGCGAGCAGTGGAAAAAGGTAAGATGTTAGGACTCACTTTCAATTCCCATATAAATCCGGAACACATGAACAAGACAAAAGCATGCAAGTGTGTAACTTATGGAAGCCACTAATAAATTACTAGAGTAACACGACGAACATAAGGAACAACTTAAACAGAGACAATCAAAACAGAGACCCAACACATTTCCCCCATTAGCAAGCACTAGGCATGGTGGCGAGGAAAAATCCCCCTTCAGTGAGAAGAAACCTCTGGCACACTAGGTAGCAGGTGGGCGGCCGTCTGCCTTGAATGGTTGGGTTGGGTTGGATTGGGTTGGGTTGGGTTAGAGACAGATAGAGAGAGCGAGAGAGAGGTATACAGATGCACAGCAGTGCTCAATGATGGTGACTAGGTTACAATTGAACTTAGCATATATAGACTGTGTCTAGATATGTGTAAATATAAACATGGCATGTGGATCAGGAGCAGGGCCCAGAGAGCATGTGCCTTGGCGATGTTCCAAAGGTGGAAGAAGGCAGTTCATGACATTCGTCTTATGTGAGAGTTAAATGACATATCTTGATCAAATTTAACACATACATTTTTTTTACAGTAGACCCTACTCTAGACCTTGACTGTTTACATGCTAGGAGCACTACCTGCTCCATTTTGTAAAGCGCCTTGAGATCACTTCTGTTGCGATTTGGCGCTATACAAATTGAATTGGCTTGACTTGACTTGACAGTACTGCTCGGGGCAAGGGTAAAGCCATCCAGAGTAGCTATATCATTACTAGGTGAATTTCTGAGGGGTTCAGGACAAACAACAATAGCCTCAGTTTTATCTGAGTTCAGTAACTGAAAATTACAAGTCGTACACATTTTTATGTCCCCAAGGCAAGCCTGGAGTTTAGCTATTTGGTGAGATTCATTAGGCTACATTGATAGATACACTTGTGTATCATCTGCATAACAATGAAAATTGATAGAGTGTTTCCCGATCTAGAGCAGGGGTCTCAAAGTGAAATTAACCAAGGGCCAACTATGATTGCTGGCTGCCATCAGCGGGCCGCAAGTCGTCAGCGGGGGCGGGGGGTGGGGGTTGCCAAATTTTCCTCCGACCTCCGCAAGTTGTCGACCCAAGGGGGGGCTTAGAGGAAGCATGTACAAAGTGAGTAGAATCGATCTAAGCACAGAATCCTGTGGAACTCCTTGCCTACACCTAGTGTGCATAGAGCAGGGGTGTCCAAACCTTTTGCAAAGGGGGCCAGATTTGGTGTGTTGAAAATCAAGGGGGGCCAACCTTGACGCACGTTCTTTACAATAACAGCAATTAATTTAAATAAATTTCAGCGAGCCATTCTAAAAAAAAAGCAAATGTGAAACACATTTGCTTTTTTTTTACTTTCAGCTATCTTGAGCATGTGTTTTGGTTAATTTGAAATATGCATATCAAAATTGACATTGAATTTGAAATTGAAAATTAGGGGCTCATTCGGTCAATTACTCATATACTAATTTGTTGTTCCTAAATGAGCCACTAGATGACAGCACTTGGCACACGCAGGTAACAGCGCTGCTGCCCAACTTATTAATTCTAAATGCGCGCCAGGCGTTATTCATTTAATGATGGAGGCTGTGGGCCGGATAAAAACTGACCACGGGCCGCATTTGGCCCATGGGCCGGACTTTGGACATGTCTGGCATAGAGGATACGTAGTAAACATAAACAAACTGAAATCTGTTTGACAGATAACACTTAAACCAGCTTAAAGCAGTAACTTTGATACTGATTAGATCCTCTGGCCTCTGTAGAGGGATCTGATGGTGGATAGTGTCAAATGCAGCCCTGAGATCCAGAGACACAAGCACAGAAATAAGACCGTAATCATACCTCCCACTGCAACTGCTTCCACACGACAGGATACGTGAATTAAATGTGGATTGCTTAACATTAGATCTTTATCCTCTAAGGCCATATTGGTCAACAATTTAATATCTGAACGCCTTTTTAACATGTTATGTCTCACAGAAACCTGGCTGTGTCCCAATGAGTAAGTCAGCCTAAATGAAGCCACTCCTCCCAGTCACGTCAATACCCACATTCCTCAAGATATCGGCCGAGGAGGTGGGGTTGCATCGAACTTTAACTCAAGCCTCCCAATCAACCCTGGTCCCAAAGCGCGTTACAGCTTCATCGAAAGCCTTGTTCTTAGTCTGTCGCTCCCGCCATTTAAAGCGTTGCAACCGATCCTGTGCGTCACTGTGTACCGGTTCCCAGGCCCGTATTCTGGGTTTCTAAGGCAGTTGTCAGAGTTCCTGTCATCCTGAGTCATCAGGACAGATAGGGTGATTATAGCTGGAGATTTTAACATTCATGTGGATGGTGAGAATGCCTTTTTCTCCTTGCTTGACTCTACTGGCTTCTCCCAGATGATTAGTAAACCTTGTTTTAACTCACGGAATTAACATTGAGAACCTTGTGGTCTTCCCTAATGATCCTGTTCTTTCAGAGTCCTTCTCAGTAACCTTTGAATTCCATCCACTCGATAACACTCCTCCCACCAAAACGGTTATCTCCAGATGTCTATCAGACTGTGCTACAGCAAGATTTAAGGAAGCCATTCCATCTGCGCTCCCTCTTGCTAAAACAAAGGAGTCATTCAATAGTCTTACTCCTTCTAGTAAAGACCAGCTACTTGATAATGCCACCAGCTCACTGTGCTTGACTCTCGACGCTGCTGCGCTGAGAACTTATTGAAAGGCTCTATGTAAAGCCAGAGCCACCTACTACTAATTGAAGAAAATAAAAGTAACTCAAGGTTCCTTTTCAGCACCTTAGCCATGTTAACTTGGAGTCATGAATCTACCACTCCATGTATTCCCGCTGATCTACACAGTAATGACCTCATTAGCTTCTTCAATGACAAAATTCTAACAATAAGAAACAAAATTAGTGCCCTGAGTCCCGCGGACGTAGTTGCGCAGGATCTGGCCCAGGTCCCAGGACTCCCTCGTCCATCCCTAGACTGCTTCTGCCCTACCAACCTCCCTGCTCTAACCAAGATGATTTCCTCAGCTAAATCAACAACCTGTTTGTTAGACGCTGTTCCCAGTGGCCTGCTCATAGAAGTCCTTCCCTTAATAGGAACATCTGTACTTGATATGCTTTATATGCCTCTGTTGGCTTGCTATGTACCACAATCTTTCAAAGTTGCTGTAATCAAACCTCTTCTAAAAAAAAAAACAACTCTTGCTTCAGGAGTTTTAGCTAACTATACACCTATTTCTAACCTTCCTCTTGTCTCTGAGATCCTGGAGAAAGTTGTCTCCAAAAAGCTATGCAACTACTGAGCGCTTGCGGGCCACATGTAATGAGCTTTCGTGCGGCGCAGCAAAAGAGGACGTTTACTGCAGCAGTCTGAGACACCTGCTCTTGGTAGTGGTATAAGAAAACACTATCAACTTCCATTGCTATGCTGACAATACACCACTGTACCTATTAGTGAATCCTGAGGCGAGCAATCTGGCTAAACTTAAAGCTTGCCTTTAGCGACATAAAATCATGGATTACCTCTAATTTTCTATTGCTCAACGCAGATAAAACTGAAGTTATCAAGGAATATTGTCAATCGAGATTTGTCACTTAATGCTCACATTAAACAAATGTCAAGAACCGCCTTCTTTAACCGCTCAAGGCAGTTGGCCCCCCACCTGCAGCCTGGCCTGCATGAGGTTTCCTCTGTTTCATGGTAGTTTTTCCTTGCCACTGTTGCTAATGGCAGATACAGTATGTTGGGTCTCAACCAGTGTTCAACCTGTATGGAGAGCTGTGTGATTGAGTCGCAATTGACCAGAATTAATATGAATTAAAAATGGTGGGATACTCCATGGAGCACTACCCTCCCAAATATTTTATTCTCTCTCTCTCTCTCTCTCTCTCTCTCATTCATTCACGACCCGGCTCGCAGACCGTGACAAAAATGCGGAGTGGTGCAGTGCAGTCGGGTATTTAAACAATTTAACGTAAAATACTCAAAATCATCATTGCCAAACCAAACAAAAGAGCCAACGTGGTGCTGAGCGTTGCCTACAACTATGTCATGCTGGATGACGTGCGTCTGGGTAGGAGTGTCTCCGAACAAGCATAGAAAAGCCTTGATGAGACTGGATAATTTTGCTTGCTGCGACTCTGTCAAATGCCCCAGCAAAACATTCAACCTCGAGAGTGACTCTGAGGTCTTCAAGCGGCCATGCAACACAGCAGAATCAAGCCCAGGCAGCCCATCCTCTACCTCAGCTACCACAGACTGAGGAGCAGAAATCACAGATTCTCTCTGCACTGAGCACGCTGGATGCATGTGCACCAGAGAAGGCTGAACATTCGCCACAACTAGATCTCCCCACGAATATAATATGGTTTCAACAAATTAACATGGCACAGCTGCGTTGCCTTCCTGCGCTCAGGGGTAGATATAATATAACTTTGCTCCGACACTTGTTTCACCACCTTGTGTGGACCTGTAAACCTGGCCTGGAATGGCAAAGTCACAATAGGCAGCAACGCCAGTACCTGGTCCCCCCCACAAAACACACAGCGTTCAGCTTGTCAATCGTACAGATTTTTCATTTTTCCCTGCGCAGAGGACAGATTCTGTGTGGCCAGCTCCTCTGCTGCGTATAGTCTGTGCCGAAAATCATTCACATATTCCATAAGGTTCGTGGGCGGTTCGGCCTCCCTACACTTGTAGCATGATATTATGCATTATTTTTCAACCTTTTCATGCCTATTCCCAAAATAGGAACGGAGCACCCAATGTCGCTCTCTTCTGAAAAGGGCCACACCGAGTCCTGGATAAAGGAATCAAAAGCAGCAGTATCTCGCAGGATTTTCACTGGCACTTTAACAACAGTGCCTACCAAAGAAACAAAACCATCGGACACAAACGGAAGGAATGGACCAGCGCATTTGGTAACCCTGTTGCTGGCCTCTCACCCTCAACAATTCCTGCTGACGTTGTAGGTATAGACAGCGCCGAACAAGCACCCTTTTCTCGTCCCACAGGACCAGTCTGCCTTAACTTACTCTTGAGAGCATAACAGTCTCCCTCCAGTGTCCTATCTTGTGGCAAAAGTTACAGACCTTATCTGGATTCAAGAGGCCACACTCCCTCACAACAGGTCTACTTGACAGAGTATTAGAAAATCCAGCACCTTCACCATTATTTCCCACCAAGCCAGAACTGCGTGCCTGTGATTCCTGATTATGTCGCTTATGCGTTGAAACGTAGTCATTGGCCAGAGCAGCCGCTGCAGCAGCAGTTTTCACCTTCTAATCACCAACATATGTGGCGATACTCTAAGGGATCGAGTTTTTAAACTGTTCCAGTACAATCAGGTCACATAATTGGTCAAAACTCTCTACCTTTAAAGCAGAACACCAGCGCGTTAAGTATGCATTCAGGTCACGTGCAAATTCTAGATGCGTCTGGTTATCCTTTTTGACCCATGTACGAAAGTGCTGCCGATAAGAGTGAAAAAAGTTTCCGGATCTTTGACGTTAAATTTCAGCACCAAACGCAGGTTACTGAAGATATCGAAACCATTCCCTGACCCAGAGCAACCTGTACAACTATCCCGCTCCCCAATTTTCCACTCTGAATCAGGTCCAGCCGGTACCGCTCCAAACTCAGTTTTGCCTGTTCTGTCTCGAACCGTTGTATTTCCATCCATCTTTCGTGCTCTAGTTGCAACATGAGCATCTATTTCTGTTGTTTGAACGTCAAACCCTCGGCGGCTGGCGTTGGGGGCAAACTAGCGGTCTCACCTAGACTGGCAAAACCACGGAGAGATTGGTCTCGATTTACCGACAAAACTCTCATATCCATCAAGTTTGCCTTGAGAATACATTTAATATTATCTTTCAACCGTTTCTCGGGCACCTCCACTTTATAATGCTCTGCGATCTTTAACAACTGATCCTTAGTGCTTCTGTCCAAAAACTTCTCCAATGGAGCCTCCACAAAATCCTTTATGTCTGCCATCATGCACCAAACAAACAAAACGAAAAAAAATATTTAACCGACCACCCAACACAACACAGAAGCAAAAACAAGTGCCAGCACGGTGCCTACAACCACCCAGAGCGCACAATCCCCTCTATCTGACCGTAACTTACCTGACTACCCTCTTCCTAGTCTTCATGCAGTGCCGCGGCGGGTACTTATGCACTAAAATACCGTTAGCCTGGGAAAGCAACCAAATAATGGCAACTCTCCCAAAACCACGGCTGTGCTCCAGAGTAATTACTCCAACCACATTAACTGCAGTACTACAGAAAACAACAAACGCGACGCACCCAAAGGGGTAACACCACCAAACCTACCAAGGGGATTGCATGCCCATCAAACCTCGGCACCAGCTGACCTTCGTCAATGCGTCCGGAACCACGCAACAACAAAAATAATCAATTAAACCTGACAAACTTACCGTCCAGTGCACCACTCCAGCCAAGTGCGTTAATTACTCCATGGACACCCCTATGACGTCACGTCACACGCCAATTCGGAGCCCATTCACAAAATTCATTGGTGGAGTACCTGGCCACGCCCACTAGGACCAAATACCCTAATCAGCGCACTCACAACAATTAACGGAGACACAATGTGGTTGACAAACACCACCTTACTGCTCTATCGAAAACAAAACAAAACCCTGGAGAAGACTAGCCCCCACTTTGTCACGACCCGGCTCGCAGACCGTGACAAAAATGCAGAGCGGTGCAGCGCAGTCGGGTATTTAAACAATTTATTAACGTAAAATACTCAAAATCATCAGAACCAAAGCCAAACCAAGCCAAAACCAAACCAAACAAAAGAACCAACGTGAGCCACTGAGCTCCTGGACAGTCAGAGGTGCAACCCGGCGGCGTCGGATGGATCGAAACATAATGTCCCAGAGGTGTTCTATTGGATTTAGGTCAGGCGAGCGTGGGGGCCAATCAATGGTATCAATTCCTTCCTCCTCCAGGAACTGCCTGCATACTCTCGCCACATGAGGCCGGGCATTGTCGTGCACCAGGAGGAACCCAGGACCCACTGTACCAGCATAGGGTCTGACAATGGGTGCAAGGATTTAATCCAGATACCTAATGGCAGTCAGGGTGCCGTTGTCTAGCCTGTATAGGCCTGTGCGTCCCCCCATGGATATGCTTCCCCAGACCATCACTGACCCACCACCAAACCGGTCATGCTGAACGATGTTACAGGCAGCATAACGTTCTCCACGGCTTCTTCAGACCCTTTCACGTCTGTCACATGTGCTCAGGGTGAACCTGCTCTCATCTGTGAAAAGCACAGGGCGCCAGTGGCAGACTTGCCAATTCTGGTGTTCTGTGGCAAATGCCAATCGAGCTCCACGGTGCCGGGCAGTGAGCACAGGGCCCACTAGAGGATGTCACGCCCTCAGGCCACCCTCATGAAGTCTGTTTCTGATTGTTTGGTCAGAGACATTCACACCAGTGGCCTGCTGGAGGTCATTTTGCAGGGCTCTGGCAGTGCTCCCCCTGCTCCTCCTTGCACAAAGGAGCAGATACCGGCCCTGCTGATGGGTTGTAGACCTTCTATGGCCCTGTCCAGCTCTCCTGGAGGAACTGCCTGTCTCCTGGAATCTCCTCCATGCTCTTGAGATTGTGCTGGGAGACACAGCAAACCTCCTGGCAAGGCACGTATTGATGTGCCATCCTGGAGGAGTTGGACAGCCTGTGCAACCTCTGTCGGGTCCAGGTATCGCCTCATGCTAACAGTAGTGACAGTGACCCTAGCCAAATGCAAAACTGGTGAAAAAGAGTCAGAAAAGATGAGGAGGGGAAAAATTGTCAGTGGCCTCCACCTGTAAAACCATTCCTGTTTTGATGGTTGTCTCGTTGTTGCCCCTCTAGTGCACCTGTTTTTTTTTCATTAACACCAAAGCAGCTGAAACTGATTAACAACCCCCTCTGCTATTTACCAGACCAAATCAATATCCCAGAAGTTTAATTGACTTGATGCTATACTGTGATTACAAAGTGTTCCTTAAATTTTTTGAGTAGTGTATATACTGTATATACTGTATATATTAGGGGTGTAACGGTATGAAAAAATCACGGTTTGGTACGTACTCGGTACAGGGGGGTCACGGCTCGGTATATTTTCGGTACAGTATGGGAACAAAATGCAAAACCATTTTCTTCCATTTTCTTCTTGTTTATTTAACCTAAACTTGTCTGTATACAAGCCGAAATCGTAAATAAATTCAAAGTGCGGCTTGGTACCATTAAGTTAAATTAAATATCCTCAAATGGTTATCAATGTTACAAATTAAAATATTAAGATTGAAAATAATAAATTCCTTTCAAACGCTAAACAAAAAAATCCACAAGTGCAGCACTCAGCTCCAGAATTCTAGTGTTACAGTATTCAATTTTACTCAATCTTCATATCCTCCACATGGTCACAAGAGCACGAATCAGGAAAGAGTTTCTTACTAAATAATGAATATTAAGTAGCTACATGTGACTGGTACAGAACAGGCGCAGCACGTCTCTAGGTCTGTGATTGCTGCATATAAAAACAAATAAACGGACTGTATTCGTTTGATACAGCACTAT
>OMPJ01015991.1:0-17007 GCA_900312935.1 Carapus acus | reverse complement strand
TCTCTCCCTCCCTCTCTCCCTCTCTCTCTCTCTCTCTCTCTCTCTCAGAGCATGGACTGGAACGGACTGCTGGCCAAGAAGGTGAAGCCCCCGTTCGTCCCGACCATCCAGGGCACCAACGACGTCAGCAACTTCGACGACGAATTTACCTCAGAGGCCCCGATACTGACGCCGCCCAGGGAGCCGCGACCGCTGAGCTCCGAGGAGCAGGACATGTTCTCTGACTTTGACTACATCGCCGACTGGTGTTAGCTCGCACCACCTGCCTACATTACACACACACTGTGAACCAATCGACACGTCTATCCACAGCTCACGGAGCAGGGAAACTTCACCCCTCATTGCCTTTCGGCCTGATCTGTGCCATTCGGAGGGGCAGTTGAAACCCCTCCCAAGCTCCGCCCCCAACACTACCCCCTCCCAACCCCCGAGCGTCCTCTCATAAACATGAAGAACTTTTTTTTTAAAAAAAACAAATGAATCCTGTCCTTGGAGAAACTGAGTGAAGGAGGAGGACGTTTCGCTCTCCTGCACACGTTGCCATCGTGTCCGCTGTCTGACCACTGAGAATGTTTTTTTTTTTTTTTTTTTTTTTTCCCTACGAACTCCGAGCAGACGGCACCACCGCAATCACGTCACTCAGTGTCACTGTCTTCAGTTTTGTTTTGTTGTTTTTTTGTTGTTTTTCATTGTACAGGTTACATACGTGCATATATTTTATTGCTGTTATTGTTCAAAGCCCTCGCCACAGGTCAACACAGGTCAAGGACTTGTCTCACTGTAAATCTGCCATGACTGTTTGAAAATGTTACACAATGAATCCAGAAGTGCTCCGTGCCTCACGGTGGACCCGGCACAGCCGCAAACTCTCAAGCGTCTCAACTACTACAACTACTGCTTCTTCACTTGAAAACTGAGTCCTCACACAACGTTTTATTTCAGATTTGTCCACAACCAACAGGAAATTTGGATTTATTCAGGTTTTTTCCCCCTCATCCTCAGGCTACGACTTAAGTCTCCCTGTCTCGGCGTGTGTTCGGCACCGCATGAATACCTTTCGGATTGACAGCAATCCTTGTCGTATTGAATTTTGATCAGGGTCTGAAAAGTTCAAACCTTTCTACTCATGGTTTGCGTCTTTTTCCTTTTCTTTTCTTTTCTTTTTTCTCCAAACGCAGCTTGAAGAAAGCAGTGCTCGATAACCGATTCAAAGGCATTGAATGCAGGACAAAGCATCTATAAGGAGTCTTCAGACAGTGAAGCATAGAGGAAATGAAGTTGTGGAGTGAATGGAAACTCCGACACCCTCCCACAGCCTGATGAAATGACATTTGATTGACAGTCGATCCCCCCTGCCCGCGCCACATTGTGGCCTTGTAGGGCCCAGCAGGGTGTTTCCCTCGCCAGTAGCCGGAATTCTACTGTATTCGCGTCGATGAATTCCCTGTCAGAATGATGTCGTGACTCCAATCGGCAGATTACTGTGGCTTTTAAATGGCACCTAGCTGTTCGCCAAGTGCAGAAGGATCATCAAATTGTCTCTTAAGATGACCAGAACAGACCTCAGCTACCGTAATGGGGTCACAACTCTTCCCACAAAGTAAATTCCCTTTTTCTCCCCTCACCCTCTTCTTGTTGACGAGACCTGAGTGAACTCGTCTGTTTTTATTTTGTTACCTCAACTGAAGTGAAACACTCATATGAAAACAGAACCTCTACACTACCAAACCTCCTGGTTATGCCCCCATTTTTTTCCGCTTTCAGCAAACCAACAGTCGCAACAGGGAACGAGTTCCAGATTACAAGAAGCTTTAAATACGGAGATCACTCGGTGTTGAGATGTGTTAAGCATTTGCGGTAGTGGCATACACCAGCCTCAAAAGGCACGGGTAATTCTGTCTCGTACTATTCTGTGACTGGCCGAACTTTTAATGCTGAGGTGGCAGAGGCGCCTGATTGGTTCCCCAATGACTCCACTACAAATAATGATCTGTAATTTTAACACAAACTGACTCATACGTTGCAGCCTGTCCACATGAATCACTACAGGGGAGGGAAGGTTTATAAATATTCATATGTACACAAGCTAAAAGCACTAATTTTATCCACAGTTTTAATTATCTACGTTTAGCTTAATGATGGAGATAGACTGTACAAATTTTTTTTTTGTTTTTTTTTCTCCCCACAAATGGCCGCTTGTGCATGTTGTCGAGAAAAGAGAAACGAACCTTGTGGATGGTACATCAATTACTCAATTCACAAAACCTTGCTGTTCATCCTGGTGTAAAAAGAGGTTAAAAAGGCATTTTGTCATTGTCTATCATGAATGCACAAATTAAACTTTTGTAATAGTTGGGCTTCCATTATTTTATTCACTGGTTTATTCACTGAAGTTTGTGTAATGATTTGTCTTGACACACTGTACTTTGTTATTTTTTGCATCAAAGCTTCCAGCAGACAAAACACAAAAGAAGCCACATATTATGATAGCGTAGCTTTAAGGGAAATACAGTCACGCTCTCCACGCTAGCAAAAGAAGGTTCCACCTGGTGACCCAGCTGACCGTCCCGTTCTTTGCTCAGGTTGACGCTGATACTGTTGCTTGTTTGTTTCATTGTTTCCCCTCTGGTCACCATTGTTATTTCCTTGTTTCAGACTGCAGCAGTTTCCCTCAGCCTCGTTTCTGCAGTCTGCACAGAATCTGGTAAGTACAGCAGAAACAGTTTTCATAATCAGTGATGTTATTGTGATGGGAGCAGCATCACAGTTGGGGCAGTTTGCCAACATGAAACTCGGAAGTCTGGAGGGAAAAGCCCAGTCGCCTGTGGGTTGATGAGTCGGTCTGAGGACTGTCTGATGGTCACGTCCGGCCCGCCGGTGGTGTCTGCGATTTCAGGAGGACACAGAGGAGCAGCACATCAGCTCGCGTGCTGAGACCTCTGAGTGTCGTCCTGCAGCTCTACTCCCTCCTCACCCTTCTGTGTCCTCTTCACGTCAGAGGCTCGGGATGCCATGCAAAAAAAGCCATTGCTGAAATCAAAGCCTGTCTTGTATGTCCCCTGTAGTGGAACACTAGTGGAAAGGAAAAGGTGTAATTTAGCAGTGTAGTCTGGATAGAATGGAGGTGAGGACACAAGCCTTGGAAGCAGAGGCCTTTGCCTGGATCTCATCTTGCTGATGCTGGTGGTGAGGTTGCCGCCGTCCAGCTGCACGTTCTGAGCGTCTCCCACCACTGAAAGGGTCTTTGAAGTTGATGTTGAGCTCACGTCCATCATGCGCTCGGCTGAGCGACAATAGTTGATCCTTGGTAAGACAGCAACAGCATCGACAAATAATAGGTTGTTGTCGTGATTTGAGAATCTCTAGATTCTGATGCGAGGAGGACCACAAGAGGGAGACACTCCAATGACCCCTCCTAGGGATAACCACAGGTATTTTGCAGTGATTGTGAAATATTATCCGTCACTCTCTAGTATGAGACCAGAGGGCCGAGGGCAGTGGGGAAAACAGAAAAGTTTGGTGGGTCAGACGCACCAAATTGTGGCCGTCATCTTGGCACTGACGTCTCGGAATTTAAGCTGATTGGCACACTTGCATCTCATTTTTTTTAACCTCTTTTCTGTTTTTCGCATGGTCAGGAAAAATTATACCAATCCAAGGCAGGAATCAGCCTTGTTTTTGACGTGCTTTTAAACGTGTCCACATGTCCTCTAACAGTACTGAAGTAAATTCTGACTTCTTATATTGCAAATGTAGAACACATACTTCATAATTACTCGTTCATTTTCTATTATTTCACTTTTATTATTATATTTTGTTCCGCCATCTTCCCTCAACCTTTAACCAAGCAACAAGTGTAATGAGTTGTTTTGAACACCAGGTGGCACCAAAAACATCCAGAAGAGTGAAATGAACATAAGCGCGGCTAACGTATGTGAGCCGGTAGAGGTGGAGGCCTCGGTTCTTCGTGAAATAATTCAGATTGACACGATTCGTGATGAGATCTCAAGGTCTTACCGAGCCAAACCAGTAGATCTGGTAGAGAATCCACGTGTGTCCTCTCACCATTCAGCTGCATTCTGGATTTGAGGTCACCACCCCCACTGATCTGGTGGTTATCAAATATGCATGACAGCAGAAAATGATAATGTCTCCTCTTCCAGACACACCCTGTGTGTCCCCAGTCGGGATTTGTCAGACGTTCATTTGCTGCCGTGTTGCAGACAGATGTGCTTTTCACTGAAATAAGGTTCCAGATGCAGAAAATCTTTTATTTCTTAAATTACTCAGAACAATTCAAACTAACAAAATAGAACCCGTTCTTCTACAAAAAAACAAAATATCCATACAGTATGAAACCAGCCTAAAATTGCAAGCATTACATTTTCTCACTTGGACATATATACATAATATATACAGTCAAATGAAATACTGTAGATACAGTCTGCAATCCGCATTATCAGTCACTGGAATGTGTGTGTTTGATTCTGGTAAGTGTGCCTCGACAAAGGCCTGAAGTAGTATTAGGGGAGACGAGTAAAGCCAGTTAAGTCCTACATCTGTATATGTTTGAGAGAGAACAGAATCCTGCAAGTACAGCAAAAAGTCGTTGTGCTGGGAGACACTTCACAGTTGGGGCAGTTTATCAACAGGTGTGTCAAACTTGAAATCTGGAGGGAAAAGCTCAGCGGCTCGTGGGTAGATGAGTCGGTAGGACTGTCTGATCGTCACGTCCGCCACGCCGGCGATGTCTCCGATCTCTGGAGGACATAGAGAAACATCAGTTTGTGCGCGGAAACCTCACCTTGACGCTAACACAGCATTTGCATAGGCGCAGTGTTGTGGAGCAGCAAACGCCGCCTCCTCACCTTTCTGTGTCTTTTTCTCAGCAGAAGCTTGGGAGGCCATGTAAATGGCCGCCGCCGCCACAGAGATGGGGCTCCTGCCGGGCACCAGGTCCAGCTCCACGGCCTTCCTGGCGATGAAGGTGGCGGCCATTTGGACCTGCTTGGGTAAGCCCAGGTTGGAGCAGAAGCGGGACATGAAGTCTCCGGTGGTGATGAGGTCCACGCTGGTCTCCAGCGCTTTGAGGATCAGCTTGAAGCACCGGCCGATCTCTTTCTTGGAGATTCGGGAGACGGCGCAGATCTCTGTGGGTGGGGACGAGGGGACCAGACGTGGGTTAGAACATGTGGATTCATGCAACATGGCTTAGCTTTACAATGCAGAAATGGGATAAATCTCAGCAAACTGCACTTGAACATGTCATCACCCTGGTAGATGTGGATAGATGGCATCACTTTTTCTTTCGACGACACCACTGCTGTTTATTTAAGTATCCATAAATGCTAAATTCCAGATATATGCAATACGTAATGTATTAGTATATGTTTGCATGTGACCACAACTGCAAATATCTCTTATAGCTAATAGCTCCTGCTGCTAATGCGACCGCAACCTTTGACCCTTTTTTGTTTTCCGACCTCCAATTCAGGTGTCTGTGATGTCAGAAGACCTTCAAACCTACAAATAAAGAGCCACCAAGAGGCAAGAGCTCCCCAGAGAAGCGTGAGGGCTCTGAAGCTTGGCAGCAGAAGATGGGCGTGGTGCCCACAGGACGACGCCAACGTGCCTCTAGCAATGTTCAACAATGGATGACTAGATCGGCCAGGTAAGTCACAAGACGGCGCACTCACAATAGCGTGGCTTGATACGGATACCTTGAAACAGGCCACGGTCAAAGTGCCCCTGAGCAAGACGGAGTGTCCCTGTCACCATATTGAGGAGCTCACTGTGCCTCAAATAATGGAGGTGGGCCACATGCAGCGAAATGCATCTTTTGGCCGAATACCTGCTGTAATAAGGTGCTCGCATGCTACAGCACTGCAATAGTCATTCTATCCAAAGCTGCATCAGGACACTGGATCATAAGATAACAAGGTGGAAATTGGCTCCATCCAGTTATGGATGTGCTAAGATGGCTGTGATTAGTCAGTTAAGTCACTATGGAGAAACTGAGTATTGGCCAAAAGGGGGAGGAGCTCTACTCTCTGGTCCGGGTCGCAAAAACAATCACTGAAGTTTCAGCTCGGCATGAGAGGAAAAACAGGCGTCACCATGTTTGTTGTTGGACTGGTGGGAAGTGTGTATGGCCCACTTGGAGACGCTGGCTGACTGTTTTGAAATCACACTGAGCTGTGCCTTCCCCGTAGCTTCATGTCAAGATCGTTTTCTCTCATGGGGTTTGGATACTTTGATTTCACTGAGAAAGTTTTGGCTTAATATTTTGGCAGATGCTGTTGTCCACAGAGACACAGTATGGCAATAGGAGAAGAGTCTAGTTAGTGGTTGTTCATCGACTATAAAAGGGGGAGGGGGAGGTGTGAGTGGATACACCAGAAAACTAAATGAGGAGACACACTGAACATCTCTACCAGCAGGTGGACTCTCCGGCCATCCTGCCCGCATTCGGACGTTGTTTGCAATCAAGTCTCTCATTTATATTACTTGTCAACACTGCACTGGTGATACCAGTGAAGAAATACTAAATGAAAACAAGCAAAGTTACAATGAATTCTAATTCAATTCAAAATCAGGCATTACCTGGCTAACAATAACATGTGGGCAGGATTTTAATCTATTGCTATTGAGCGTTATATTCAGTATTGGGTCTGCACCATGTATGCCGATTGTGCTGCAGTATTATGGTTGCATTAGTGAAAACGTCAGACGGTGGCTCAGACCTTTGAACGTCCTGGGCACTCCCTCCTGTCTGCAGGCGATGTAGAGGCACGCTGAGGCAATGGCGTCATTGGCCCGGCCTTTGAGGCTCTTCTGCTCGTACACTTGCTTGAACAAGTTGTTGGTTCTGTCCTGTGGAGTGAAAGCACCGTTTTGGTTTAACTGTTAACAAAACTGAAAATATAATGACGCTATACGTTATAATAATCCTGGTTTTTCTTTGAAAATGTAGAAGTCTGGAACTTACGACAATATTCCTGGGCAGGTTGATGCGGTCGGCCATTGTGCTGATTTCTTTGAAGGCGTTGAGCATGGCGCGGTCGGAGCTACTCATGGTCCTGCGATTCTGGTACTTGGAGTTGCCGAACTCGTCAAAGCTCGCGGCGCCTGTTCCCTGCGGTGACGTTTGCAAACACAGAGCGGGCGAGCGTGACGGTCGGCACGACATTCTCGTGGTTGTCGTTTCCTTCGAGGCCGTCGGATCTCACCTTGCTGATCATGGTGGTGAGGTCGCCGCCGTTGAGCAGCGGGTTCTGTGCGTCTCCCACCCTGGACGGGTCTTTGAGGGCTTTCTCGTTGGAAAACGTCCTCCACTCTGAGCCCACGTCGATCACGCGATCACCTGAAAGACGACAGGCTCACGGTCAAACTACTTTTTGGTGCCGCCTCTGCTATTGCTCTCCTCTACTGTCCCGCAGGAACAGCGAGGGGATGTTGACAGATTGCGTTCAGAAGCCTTATGCAAACACGTTATTCTCCAGGAAGCCACCTTTCCTGTAATGCAAAACGGGCCTTAGTCATACGTTTGTTCACCCGGTCCTCAGGTGAACTCGACTTCAAACACAGGCAGCATCTCTCTCAATCCTCCTGCTTACCGCCAGGATGAAGCGCCAATGTGTCTTCGCTGGCTCGGACTTTCAAGTCACGTCGAACGAGGCTTGCGAGAGGAAAAGCGAACACGCGAGATGGCAGAGACTTTGAACTTGGCCGCTTGTCGCGGCGATTTGTTCGCACGATTCCTCTAGCGGGGCCGCGGATTAGATTTTTCACATTTTAATCCTGTTAGGTTGTTTTCAAATCATCTGTCTGTCCGGGCTCCGCCCAGAGGCGACGTGACTGTGGCTCTCCCTCGAGAGCCGCCCCGGCTACGGGAGCGCAGGATGCTCCTGTCTGCACCGGGGAGCAGCTGGCGACAAAACACTCGGATCCCACCTGAGCCGCTCGGTGCTCAGGGGGCTCATTAGCAGTGGTTGGGTCCTCCAGCTGCTTCATGCTACTGTCGCATCCAAACAGGCAGTAGGCAGAAATATATATTTAACGCCCAGTGAAATGGGGAATGTTTTCTTTGGCAGCTTACACTGCGTGGGTCGATGTGAGATATTTGACTTACCCTGCAGCGTTCTTAGGTTGTGTCAGTTTCAAACTCATCAGACTCTGAAAACAATTCAAATCGTGTGACTACTTACGCAAGAAACTTGGAAGAGAAATGAGCGTGAAAATTGACAACAACATTGGTCACTGGTCGGGAAACACTGGTCTATAATATCGCAGAGGGCAACCGTGTCGCCTTTGGCTAAACAGCTTGCCCGCCACTTTCGATTTGGTAACGACGAGCTCTGCCCTTGGCTCACCGCCTCGTGGGAATGTCTGTTTGCAGTTGAGCGACTACTTGTAGCCTGATGATAAAACTTTGTCACAGCCGCTTTGCACACTTGTTAAGCACGTCAGATGTGGCACGGTGACGTTCAGACAGAACTGCGGATGCATACCTACGACGAGACCACATTCAGGACAAATCATGTCCCCTGCTCTGTAGTCCTCCACCAGCAGGGCATCAGGGTGGTCAACACAATGAACTCTGGGTAGAGCCAATCCTTCACTGCAATGGCGAAGAGGAGTAAAGCACAAAGAAGAAAAGGAGAAGTTGGGATTATTAGACATGCACAGCACAAGTATACAGAGAAGACGTTTCACTCTGTTTAGCCAGTTTCATCAGTCCAATTCCTTTTTTCCCCACCACATTTGTCACCTGACGTGCAGAGTTGAAAACTAAACTGGAAGAGTCTGGAGGACCCATTCATTAACACACGGTAGTGTTTGGATGTTAATATCTTTCTGTACTTGTGCAAATGCCGGTTATAGAAATCACCAGAATTTACATGAGCGAAAGGGACGAAAAGGGTCAAACATTGTGCACATCAGCATACGAATGTGTAGCATGTCTGATTGTATCTTAAACTGAGATGTTGCATTACAGTTTTGGGAAAGACTCCAGAAAATGATTAAATCAAATTGCTAGCTAATGTGCTAACTATTAGGCGGAGAGTTAGCGGGCACGTTTACGCTATTATAAACCAAGCTCGGTGGTTGTGTTTGTTTTGGCCGAAAACCCAAAGCTTGCGCCGTCAAACATTCGCGTATCAAATCGTTTCCTATCGACTGAGGCTCGAGAACAACAAGAACAAAAGAGTTTTGTCGAGCTTTGGGGCGTAAACACGGGAACGCTGACAGGGCGCTGTTAGCCGGTAGCTAACCGCTCTCTCTGGGTTCGGGAACACCTTCGATCAATCCAAATGATCTCGGGGCGACGTCGTTTCGAAAGAAAACAGAAAATATTGCGATGATGCACTGAAGGATTGTAGTTGTTTGACAGTATTGAATTTCAGTGGTGGTCTGGGGTGGGCACTACTTTCGCCTCAAGTCACAGTGTCATTCATTCCTGTTCGGACGTTGCAGCTACTATTTTCCTTTAAATCTTTCCATTACACAACGTGCCTTTTATGCAATACAAATGCAATACATGTTTATATTGTCATATAAACACGCGAATATGAGAGGGACTAGAAAAGGACAACAATACGGACAATAACAACATCGACTTGGTATGGCCTTACCCCGTGGATGTTTACTGATATAACTTTCAGTTATGTCGTACTTTTTAAATCACAAATTTAAAACAAAATGTAGCATAAACACTCGAACAGCCTATAATTCCTGGAACTTGACAGCTCTCAAGGGTGTCTGGCGTTGGATTTCCATTGTTCCGTGAGTTTTAGTTGTCGTCCGTGCCCTTATTAGCCAGTTGATATTCACATCCATCTTCACCGAGGGTTAGGAGGCTACCCTGGAAAGGTTAACCGAGAGGCACTGCCTCGCTCAAGGACACTATGGGGCGCCTGGAATCGAACCACCGATCTCATCTCTACAAGACACATTCACCGAGCTGGATCAAAGATGGATCAGACTACACCCTGCCTCCGGGCAGCTACCACCTTAGCCAACAACTAAACCCCATGCCGTGCAGATGGCATTATCAGTCCTGCGGTTAGCACCATTCTACGCCTACGCACAGCGATCCTAAGCCACTTTCTCCGTGGCTTCCGACTGCTATCACACCGGGGGCGGGAGGCCGAGACGTGGATAGGTTAGCCTGGCTATGGTGGGTAACTCCAGGCAGGGCCCCTTGTCCTCAGTATGCGTGCTACCCCCGCCCTACGCACGTATCGTACATTTACAAGTCGGGACATCGCTATCGCGACTAAGTCACTGCAACGCGCCGAAACCATTTTGTAAATAGCAAGCACAATCAGACAGATTTTTTAGGCAGTAAGAATTTGTACGCACCGGCTTGTTGATGCCATGTTGTTGTTCACTGCCGACCGACGTGCGTTCAGCAAAACCGACGCGAACCAGTACCTCTATATATACATTTTAAGACCACGTGACCATTTGGAGGACGGCGTGTCGGAAAGACCAAACTTCAGTTGTGCGAACTCTGTTTCGATATCTGAGCGTACACGCGCACAAGCTTCCCTGCTGCCGATTGTTTTGTAGTCCCTATCGCTTTTCATTGTTTGATCTGAAAAAAATGATGCATGTGCCAAGGAGCGTATTGACACGAATTCTCATGTTGATATGCGACTCCGATTTGGTCTTATAACACAGCACACACGAGTAAATCTAGAACTTAGAGAAAAAACCCGATCATCTCAGGGTCACATTGTACTCATGCATGATTTAGCAGAGCAGTTCAGCAATTTCAGTATAATTGACCTAACTAGCGTGACACATGGTGGGCCTGTCTTCACAGCTCTCACTTCATCTACTCCATCTTGGAAAGCACCTTGAGATAACTCCTGTTAGGATTTGGTGCTATACAATTGAAATGTAACTGAACTGAATTAAAGATCACTGACAATATTGAAACTTAAAACAGAATCTCATCCCAACTGAGCTGCTAATGTGTATGTTCATCAAACGTTTTTGCCTGTTGTTCCCCATCCACAGACTGAAAAGCTGCAATTTTGAAGGACATGGCCCCTCACAATTCTCCCGAAGGTACTGGATATGCTGCTGCTACTAAGTTGAAATGGCACCAGTTGTAACTGCGCTGTTTTGATAGCATGGTCTCGACAGATGGTGTTATCATTACTACTGCTATGTTTGAATAAGTTGCTTGCATGTCTACTGTCATTGTTTTCCATTCACTTTTTCAAAAAGATGTCTCTCCTGTTCCTTCATGATACATGAAGTATAGATCATAGATGAATTACCACTAAATGATAATACTTGCATCTTATTTCCTCAAAGGTTTAGTACCTGGACAAACATTTCACATGCCTTAGCATCAAGTTCTCTATGCAAGCGGTCTAAAATTCTTCTAACCATAGCGAAACTTGTCCAGACGGGGGGAAAACAAAATTCTCTATTGCCATCGTCCGTTTCTGACACTTCTTTATCTTGAAAGACCAATGAAGAAGGCCTGTATTGATGGTGTTACTATCATGCCCTCAAGGCAGTTAAAGACGTGTGGGATGTGTCATTTCTTGCAGGTTCATTGCACGGACAGATCATCAACCCCAGGCAGGACCCCACAAGACCTCTGACGCAATGCAAACACAGTCTACACACACAGGTCTATCGATACACTCTGACTTAAGATGAATTCCTGGGTGCTGCAATAATGCATTAGTGCAATTATAAAAGAGAAGTTATTGCTCTTCCAGTTTGAAGACACCTCCCCCCCAAAAAAAAGGAAAAAAAAGCTCAGGAATCGGTCATTGTAATATGGTATGACATGGTGTATGTATGTTAATGTTGCTGTTTGTGTATTTTTAACATGTCAAATGAAATGTATGTTAAATCTGGAGATTAAATTGTTCAAAAACACTCCACAGCTGTCAATGTTGTCCACAAATAAGTAAGACAAGTGTAAGCAGGAGCGTGTTTCGCGTTAGGAGCGAGTGAGTCCCTCGAGAGTTTGAATGGTAAAGTGGTTATAAAAACAAGCAGCCATAGTAACACAAAGTGTGTTAGGTGGCTCATGGTCACCCTGTGCAACATCACCTCACTCAGCCCCTTCGTTTCATTGCACAGTGCAATTCCTTTAATGACAAAAAAAAGACTCCTGATTCCTGATTTGTAATATTACTCACACATTACTAACACGGAGCTCTTGAGTCTTACTGACATGAGTTCCTCATGTATTAAACATGCAATCTCTAAATTTTAGAGATGGTGTCGAGACGGTTTCATTTACCAGCAAAACAGCAGGTGGCGCTAAATGATGGTCTGAGTCGCGACGGTGTTTCTAGAGGTCCACTAGCGACAGAGCTTGATAAATTCGCCTCTTTCATGCAATTTGAACAATTCAGAACAACAGAGCAATCAGTTGGATTTATTGCGAGTCTAATTAAGACATTAATTAGTGTTAATATTCAGGTGAGATTTCTGTTACAGCCAATTACTGGCCTGACAACTCGATATCAAAATGCGTAATTTGACTGAATGTTACAATAGGAAATAGTGTGGTGTAGAATTCACTGTGATAAAGGATGCAGCCTTCATCGTCTAAAAAGCTTGAAAACACAACAAAGATCTTGTTTCAAAAACACACGCGCACACACCATCAATCTCAGTTTATGAATGGTAATAACATGCAAGCAGCTCCGTGTTTGTATGGGGGCAGTGATGGCTGCCGTCAGACAATTACAATAACACATTTTGTGTGTGCGTTTGAACGTGTTTGTGTTTGTGTGCGTGCGTGCGTGTGTGCGTGCATGAAGTTGGGGTGGATGGATGGATTGCTATTGTCTAGTATTGTCATTCACAACCACACAGATATAAAAATAGCTCTGGTATTATTGTGCGTGATTGTACCCAGTGTATTCTTTACAAATTAAGAGGGAGGTCTGTGTTGAATAATTTATCGCACACTGGGCCACTTTTCAACTCACTGAGCTGGTTGCCAAGGGCATAAGGGGTCTTCTGCTTGTCAGCACAATTGCCGGTCTGCCCCACCCACATGGCCAGCAAGGACCCACGTAGCCTACCAGCGTTCCCAGCATCACCTGGATATCAAACCATCCTATTTAGCACCACAGACCGCTGTCACTCCCACTCTGCTGTAACACACTCGCCATATGCCAGAAAATCAATGTGGGATTGACGCCATCTGTGGCTCTATTCAGGTCAGTGAGTTAAGAGCACAGGTCAAAAAAATAAAGTACCGGAAAATAGTATCGGAGGCTGCTCAAACATCACTGCTTATGGTGTCTTCGCCAGTGCTCTGTATTTTGTGTACTGCTGTATGTGAATTAGATTCCAACCTCTGTATGTTAGCGCAATAGAATAGTATTTTTCACAAATCTGGGAAAAAAAATCCAAATTTTATGACGTCAGAGGTCAGACATTGAAATAATAGCAGTGGCTCTGTAACAGATTTTATCCATTAGCTTGATCCGCTGGTATTTATTTACATTGTTGTAATATTTCAAACCCGTGATCCGGTCCTCACAGGACAGGCACCTGTGAGTGCTAAACAAACACAAGGCCCAACAAAGCAAACCTCATGCGAGCTGTGGCTTTGGTGCGCGTGAGAAGCTGAAACACTTGACAAAATAATTCATAATGTGTGCAGAGCTCCGTGTACATCCGTGTGTGTGTGTGGGCTGGTGCAAAATTAAGCCTGGTGCAGACAAGAGACACATAACATGCTGGCACGGTTGCTTGACTTGTCTCTTTTTTTTTCTTCAACTTCCTTAGAAAGTACAAGGGTAAGAGGACTGTGAACAGAAAGCCGGCAGCCAGCAGCCTCGGACCGGTTGAAACCTGTATGGGTCGAAACTGAGGAGAGACTTCCTCCACGCGGTGCATCATCAACCAAATCCAGACAGAGCTGGAAATGATGCAGAGGCCCTGTGCTCTGGGTCCTAGATTCCTGTTGATTGTTGAGCGTGTTGTTTCCACCGCATCATGTTACAGTCCTCATGCATAAAGCATCGTGTGTGCATGTGGCTGCAGGAAGTAGAAATAAACTCGCTGACTACGTATTCAGGTACTGTCACGGCTTGCTAAGAATGTGGCATGTTTATTGTATTTTCCAAGCCCCTGCGGAGATGCGTAATTTATTCAGCTGGCTCAGGTAAAAGAGAATAACTCAGCTTTTAGGGCCGTCTGGGATAATATGTGGAAGTTGTTGTCCAAGAATGTGCTGATAAGTGTCTTGTCTCAGGGGCGGCTGGCTTCCCTCAAGCGTAGAATTATCAGCAAACATACACTAATACTTAAAGTCAACATCAAACGAGCAGCAGATGTATCATTATAATTCCACTTAGGATACAGAAGAACCACTGCACTTATTTTCAGTCTGACACTCCCTTTTAAATATTTGCTAAAATCCAGTAACCATAGCTGTAATTAAGAAAAAAAGGTTTTACTGGCAGAACAACAAGTGCTCATTTTTGCACTCTGACACAATATTGTGAGTTTGTTTATATTTCCTGCTTCGGTCAGTAAAGAGGTTTTGATGATTCATCTGTATACATGAGCAAATAAGGCTGCCCGGTGAATGTGAACAGCACCACGTACTTGTCCTGCTCAGTGCTCCCATGTTGTCACAGTGCCAGTGTTGGTTTCCGCGGAGCTTTTTTCCTGTCACAGTCTACAAATACAGATTAGATTATTTTGAAAATGGATTCTATTCCGTTCCCCAATGAGTTTATGGGGCCATGTTGGTCCTGTGACTGTTGGACTGCCCCTGGGCCTTATCTGACAGCCAGGCTGGGCTTGATGCACGACGAAGAAATCATATATTATCAAATGGCGACTCAAAATAAAACCTCCTCTAATCTTAATTTGAGAAATGTGCAATTCAGGTGAACTTTATGTATTTTTGGACCCACTGTGTAGATACTGACTCAGCTCTTGTTATTTTTCGCTTATCCGTTGTGACATAACGATGTCTAGATTGTAGAAATGAATGGTCCGAATAAAATATAATAATAATAATGTTACAATAGGTGGGACTTGACGAAACACTAGAAAACCTCCGAGCGGTTAAAAACAGTTGGAAACCAAACAAGCGAAGTTTGTCTTTTCTGTCCCAGCTATTCCTACGCCCCTAGAACGCATCATCAGATAAGCCAATAGGCGGTGTCTGCCGGGGTCGTCGATACATTCACAGCCAATCAGGGGCGTCCATAACACCCACAGTGATGGCTCCATGTTGAACCTATTGTACCTTCAGTCTCGGCCAACACGGAGGATTCTGAGCGGTTTCCATCCAACCTGTGGACGGAGGGCTGTGGAGTTACGGGATGCCGCGCCGTCACCAGCAAATGTCCGGGATCTCCTTTACACCCAGACCTTTTCCGACGAGTTCTTGAATTTAAGGTGTATGTCCGTATGATAAGCCGAGCCAAAAGCGGCATGCCGACTGGGGACGAACTAATTGGATTGAGAAACGTCACTTAGGCAGTAAGTATACTTCATTTTACTGTGAGACAAACAATTATTTGTACAATCGGGGCAGTGTTCGTTACCACACAAAAGATAACATGAAAGTAGAAAAAAAATCCCCTAATCTGTGCGCGTATCGCCGGGTACACGTTGATTCCGCTTCACATGTTAACATGTCACCTGACCACGTTCCCAAGCGAGAACTCCGGCGCAGCAACTCAAACATTTCTCCATTAACTACCCATTCGAGTTTCATTCTCGGCTATTCACACATGTCTCTAGTTAAAAGTTGTTAGATCTGAGTTTGATCCGAGTTGCGTAAGAAGTGACATAATGACGGCCAGGCCGTCCTCCCCTGTCTGGGGAGTCTTTTGGCTCAGGGACCACGATGCTATCTGCTTTTGTTTGTGGCCACCTAATTGGGAGTGGAAAACTACCAACTGTGAACCACACAGCAGTCTGAGACGAGATTCTTATTCATTTTTCCATTGCTTGTCTGCGAGTCCAGTCTGGACCAGAATAAATGAATCTGCTCTCACATGTAATAAACATATACCTCGGTCCCAGCTCCACACCGAGGATGGCTGGAGGAAGGCTCGTCAATCTTCACTGTGCACACAGACACGTGTATCCCAAAAGAAAATTTATGTACACATTACTTCAACTCAAAGGCAAAGATGAGATGAAGGACAAATCGGAGCAAGTGGGTACGAGAAGATGGCTGGATCAAGTGAGCAAAGAGGTCATGAGTTCGTATTTCTACATTGCCCCTTCAGTTGCTCAAGAGTTAGAAATATGATGGTGTGTTCGTCATGTTCAACAAAGGAATGCCTCACATGTTGGGTGATATCTGCTTGGTTATCTTTTAGTGTAATCCTTCCCACTAAATAGCCAAAGGCTGCTATTTTACATTTAATTAAACTGCTGAGATCCTCCATCATGGCTTCCTTAATTATTGCTTATTGCACATTTATTTATGACGTCCTGCTGTGCTTGAAGGTGTCACTGCTTATCAAAGCAACTGTCTTAAAAGCAGATCGACATTGTCATGATATTAACAATAAGAAGATATCTTACTTCTGTTAATCAGTAAAGCTTAATTTAAAGCTTGGTGTGTCCTTCGTCGCATCAACTGCCGCTTTATGGGGGCAATCACTGTTACAGTACATGCATCACAGCAACTTGAGGACAGTAAAAGGAATGAAACATTTCGAGGGTGCGTGAATAATTATTTCATCACAGTTCTCTTGCAATGGATGGATACTCACACCACAGGTGTGCTTGTATAATCAGCGTATATGTCCTGCAAGTGTGTGTGTGTGTTTGTGGTGCAAGCGATAGTCTCTGAGACTCCTAAGTTTGCCAAAGCAAGTTAAGCAAGCAGTACTGCAGGAGGAGGTGTCATAATACAAAGACAATGAGGTGGGACTGGCGTGAATAACACACCAGCGAGAATGTTATTCTCCCATCAGCCCCCCGCCATTGAAAGTCTCTTCAGGTACCCTCTGCCCTATCATTACAAGGCTT
>OMPJ01015987.1:0-14217 GCA_900312935.1 Carapus acus | reverse complement strand
ATCCTGTAAAACGCCTTGAGATAACTCCTGTTATGATTTGGCGCTATACAAATTAAATTGAATTGAATTGAATTGAATTGAATTGAATTGAATTGAACACACACACACACACACACACACACACACACACACACACACACACACACACACACACACACACACACACACACACACACACACACACACACACACACACACACACACACGCATGTCTGAATGAATGATACCAGAATACCATGCAGCGTGAGGTCGGCAATGGCACAGACGGCAGGGATGATGAATCTGTCTTGTGATATTTCTGATGCGTTTTACTTTTCTAACTTTTACTTTTCTATTTCACAGATGTATTTCACAAAACCATGGGTTAGGTAATAGCTGCCCACAGCTCTGGTGATGGTTACGAATTGCATCACTTCAGTGAAGTCACAAACCTGTTGCTCGCTCCTTTTCCGTCCAGTGTATACTTGCCCACATTTCCTGTGGTTGTGTTGTGTCTTTACAGTATGCGGTAACCCAATGGTAATCTATCCGTTACTTCCAGCAGATCCACACTCCCACAAATGTCTAATGCTCTGTCTACATAGCTCTGTCTGGCTGTGGCTGACTTTTCCATGGGTCTCCTGGGTTTCTCTTTGAGCATGGCATTTACCGTCACCTCCTGCATTTCTGAACTTGTGATTTGTAAGATCCATGGCAGCTTCAACATGGCTTTGTGCACCATCTCCATTCCACTGCACTTGCGTTGCATTTCTGTAGACAGATACTATGCTGTGTGCAAGCCTCTGACTTACAAAACAAAAATCATTAATTGGGCTGAGGCGGTCATGATCCTGGTATGCTGGAGCATCACCACCGTCATAATGGTCATCATTATTATTGCAAGTTTCATTCAGGGAAACCATGACAGAGACTGCTTGGTCGATGTCCTTCTAGAGCAATGGTTCTTAACCTTTTTGGAGGAAGAGAACCCCAACAGTTTCATCTGCGCCTTCACCGAACCCATGTTATGCTCGACGACAATGGAGACAATATTTTCGCTTGACCAAAAGTTGTCAACGGAGTGGGGCAGGATTTGGACGCGACACGCTCCACCGAACCCCTGAGACTGTCTCATCGAACCCCTGGGGATCGACTGAACCCAGGTTAAGAACCGTTGTTCAAGAGAACATAGCCCTGTTCTGGTGTTTTACCTCCTGGACATCGACATGCTCCGCACGAAGATGTTCATTGTGGTCTAGAAACAGGATCGAAAATTCCACAACGCAAACTGCCAGGGCAAAAAGATGGGAGCTGTGGCAGGCAAGATATACAGATGACCAATACGCTCGCCATTATCATGTGGTTGTTTCTATTATGCATGTCGCTCCAAATTGTGTGCCTTGAGTTTAAGCCTATCTCAACAACACGATGCTGCTTTCCATTATTGTGACTCTGAACTTGCCTTCTTCTGCAGCTGGTTCAGATTGGCTTCAAGAATAACTATCACCGGGAAGATATTTTGCAGCGATTTTCCGAACTCCAAACTGCATTGATGGTTTTGAGAAACCATTTTATTGCTATGTTAGATAATGAGTTTGAACATTGAGGCAGTCATACTTTTTTTTTGAATAGTGCACATCTTTACATATTGTTGGATGATACAAAATAACTATATCATCTCTATAACTTCAATAAAGTACAGTTTATCTAAATGCAGTTCTGATTGTGAGTGAAAGTTCAATCTAATACTGTGGAAGTTCCTTAGCTCATATACTATAGTTGAATGCAAAAAGGTCTAAAACATGAGAAACAATTGATAAAAGAAAATTATAGAAGATGAATACTCCTTAGATTTGGAACACTTTTGATGTTTTGTTCCTTTTCCAAGAAAAGTTTTTTGTCTCTTTGATAAGAAGCTTAACATCTTCAATAACCAACCAAGACAAGCTGTTGCAATTTAATTTGTGTTTTGCTACCATGCTCCTCATACATATTTTGTTACTTCCAGGCTAGATTACTGAATTCTTTATTGTCAGGTTGTAGCAACAAGACACTAAAGCCTCTGCAGCTGGTTCAGAATGCTGCAGCTTGTGTATTGATAGGGACTAAGAGAAGAGAACACATTTCTACTGTGTTGGCCTCTCTTCACTGGCTGCCTGTACAAACGAGAATGGCATTTAAAATTCTTCTTATTCCCATCAGGTGCTTAATGATCAGACACCATCAATATCATCAAGAGCTGATGATGCCTGATCACTTTACTAGAATGCTGCAATCCCAGACTGCAAGGGTACTTGTGATTCCTAGAATCTGTAAGACTAGAATGGGGGGAGGGGTCTTTAATTATCAGGCTCCTCTCCTGTGGGACCATCTTCTACTTTCAGTCCAGGCGGCAGACACCCTCATTACTTTTAGCAATAGGCTTAAAACTTTCCTTTTTGGTAAAGCTTATTGTTAGTGCAAGCGATGCTGCTACAATTCGACTGCTGGGGGATTTCTCCTAATGCACTGAGCTTTTCTCTCTCTCTCCTGTCTATCTTTCTGTCTCTCAAACCTGCATAGATGTCTCATAAATGCAAGTTAGTAATCCATTTCTGTCCCAGGAGTCTATGTGCCACGTGCTCTAATGACCCAAAGACTGCAGCTAGAACACAATCTATGATAACGGACCGCCAAACATCTGGGTCCTGCTCCAGATCAGTGTTGGTAGGAGAGTGCTCTTCGCTCATCGGCTGCCCTCTGCCCCTGCGTGTTCTTTTATCAAACGGAAGAAGTAACTGACAGATTGCAGTTAATTCAATTCAATCAGGTTTACTTATAATCTTTGACCAGTCATGCAGTACAATCACAGAGGCAATCTAGGTTCAGCTATGATTGGTGTTATCTCCTGCGATTGCTCTCAGCTCTTCTGAGGCAGCGGTCTGTAAAGAGGAGACCTTCTGTATATTGAAACAGTCCTTCAAGTGCTCATGGGCCACACACAATGATACAGTGGAACACATTTGGCCTGCAGGCCCTGAATTTGACACCTGTGGTATATTGACACAGTCATTCACATGCTTGCGGGCCAGATAAAATTATGCCACGGGCCACATTTGGACCCCGGGCCTTGAGTCTGACACATGTGGTGTAGAGGGTGTAGAGCATCGGGCTCAGCACACAGCCTTGTGGAGAGCCAATGCTCAGTGTCCGGGAGGCTGAGGTGTTGGGACCCAGTTAGACTGAGCGGGATTGGTCTGTGAGGAAGTGCTTGATCAAGTGAAAGGTGTGTACAGGGAGTCCCAGGTCAACCAGTTTACGGATCAGGATGTCGGGGATTATTGTGTTGAATGCTGAGCTGAAGTCGATGAAGAGCATCTGAATGTCCTCTTTGTCTTCGAGATGGCTCAGCGCGGTTTGTAGTGCAATGGATATTACATCCTCTGTTGATCTGTTCGCCCTGTAGGCAAACTGGTCGTGGTCGAAGGATTGGGGGAGGTGGTCTTTGATGTGGACTGGACAATAGTCTGAGAGGCTGGCAGTGTTTGTTCTCTTGGTACAGGGATGACAGTGACTAACTTCATGCAAGCTGGGATGGTGGCCTGTGTCAGCGACTGGTCGAAAATGGTAGTGAAGACCTGCGCAAGCTGGTCCACAGTGGCTTTTAGCAACTTCCCAGGAACCCCATCGGACGCAGATGCTTTCCTGGGGTTGACCTTGCTGAGTGTCCGCTTCACTTGCTGCACCTGCACTGTCATAGGTTGGTCGCTGGGATTGGGCTGAGGGAGGGGTGAAGTGGTCCCACCCCAGCAGTTTGCTGGGGTGGGACTTTGAAGCCTGCAAATAATTTGTTGAGATCCTCCGCTAGTGCGGCGCTCGGGCTCCCAGATGTGTTTGTCTGGCCCCTGAAGTTGGTGATCTGCTGGATGCCCTACCAGACCCTTCTGGGGTTGTTGCTGGAGAGGTGATCCTCAATCTGCTGCCGGTGGTTGTATTTGGCCTTCCTAATTTCTCTTTTCAGGTCGGCTCTGGCAGCGCTGCACAGATCTTTGTCACCAGACTTGAAGGTAGTGTTCCAGGCCCTCAGGAGTGCCACAACCTGGCTGTTCATCCAGGGTTCCCGGTTCCCCCACACCTGGATGCGTTCGTCCACAGTTACAGCCCCCATGCAGAAGTGTATGTTATCTAGGACGACCTTGGTATGAACAGCTAGGTCCTGATCTTCAAAGACACTCCACTCAGTCTGAGAAAAACAATCCTGTTGTTTAAGGAGAGCATTCTATGGCCATGTGGTGACTGTCCTGGTTATGGGTGCATTCATTTTGAGTGGGGTGTAAGCAGGGGTAAGGGGGAGGGAGAGGTGGTCGGACTGGCCCAAGTGTGGTAGCTGAATGGCCCTGTAAGCGTGTTTGATGTTTGTGTAGACGTGATATAGAGTATTAGCCCCTCTGGTTGGACATGTAACCTGTTGATGAAATCTAGGCAGCACAGTTTTCAAATTTGCCTGCTTGAAATCGCCAGCTATTATGTGTACACCGTCGGGGTGAGATTGCTGAAGTGTGTTGATGGTGTCGGACAATAGAGTGAGAGCTTTGCTAATGTTAGCATCTGGTGGGATGTAGACAGCCGTAGTTAGCACAGCTATTAGCTCTCTGGGCAGATAAAAGGCAGTGATTTAACACACATGTACTCTATGTCTGGTGAACAATGTGTGTGTGTAATTACATTGCGTGTGGACCAGTCGCTGTGCACATGCATGCAAAGACCACTCCCCCTGCTCTTACCGAAGCCTTGGTTTTGGTCCCATTGATACAGCGAGCGGCCAGCTAGCTGCAAAGCCTCGTCCGGGATCCGCGGGTCCAGCCACGCTTTTGACATAACGGAGACACAGCAGTCCGGTACATGGTGATTCCTCCTCATGAGCTGATGAATCTTGTCCAGTTTTTTTGGTCATGGACGAGGCATTTGTGACAAACATGCTCTTGAAGGCAGGTCTGTGTTGGTCTTTCTTTAATCAAACTAGCGCCCAGCGTCACTTCCGTTTTCTCTCTCTTAGCCATCTCCATCGCCTTCCAGCTCTGTCCACTATCCACAAAGGACCCAATGATCTGGCTATCTCCTCAAGGATGTTGTGTGTGCAGTGGAAATCCTCAGATGAGCCACAGAAGAGCTGTAGAAGAACTCATCTTTAAATTGCGGAATGTCCCGTAACTCTTGACTGCTGTATTTGAGGTTTAGGAGTGAGTGGGCAGATGGAAAATACGAGAAAAACACAAAAAAGAACACAGTGAACGCGGACCTGCTGGTCACTGCAACCATGCGTGCCACTGTCTTGGTTCATCCATGTTGCTAATGGGGGATATGTTGGGTTTCTGTGTTTCCATCCCATAGGCCTTGAATGTTTTGCATGTTGAGGACCACTACCTGCTTCTGTTGTAATTTGGCGCTATACAGGTCAAATTGACTTGACTCCACATGCTACGCTGAGCTTCAGACAAATATATTCCTCATGCCTTCGAAAATCAATTTGTCTACAGTTGTGCATCCTTATGCCTGTCTTTGCCTCTGTCTCTGTCTCTCCCCCTCTCTATTTCAATGCAGGCCTGCAGCCTGGGTCTGCCTAAGGTTTTTTCCCTTTAAATGGGAGTTTTTCCCTGCCACTGTCGGCAAGCGCTTGGTGAGAGGAAATGTTGGGACTCTGTTTGTTAATCCTGTAGGGTTTGAATGTTAGAATGTTGAGGAGCTCTATCTTGGAAAGCACTTTGAGAAAACTTCTGTTCAGTTTGGGGCAATACAAACTTAAATCCAGTGTTTTTACTCACTTTCCAAAGTTCAACCTCCAAAGAAAATTCAAGTTCACTGTCTTTTACACCTGGTCGTAGGTGGGGGAACCTTAAAAGCAGAGCAGCCTTGTACACTATATTCCACACTGCTGCGTCTCCATTGACCTTAGAGTGACACAGTAGTATGAATTTAGCAGAAGAGGAATTGGAATGGAAGTGTTAAGGGCAGCCCATGATAAGCATATCATGCTCCCTTCAGTTCAGCTGACACAAGCTGAAAAATGAACATGAGCAATGTTTCCTCTCAGCTGCACGCTTGAGCAATCACGTACTGCTCCCACTATCGCTACACATGGTTTAGCATTGTGCGGCAGAGGTAAGAGAGGTAAAGTGGGGTAAATGCTGAGCAGGGACTCTGTATGTTCGCTCAGACTTTTGAAAAATTTGTGGGAACACAACATGTTTTTTCTCATGTTAAGTCTCTGGTCGTGGATTGACTCTACTAGTCTGTACCACAACATCTTTCAGGGCATTGATGAGTTACCCTTAGGCAGGGAGTCCCAAGGAAACCCACCAAACACTTGGCGCAGAGCACCAAAGTCTCTTGACATCTGTTGGTTGAAAACGAACGTAGTTGACAGAACAGATGATAAAAAAATGTCTCACCAATGGGTTGAATTGCAGAAGAGGACTTTGATGTGCATGCTTGTGTTCTCTGCATGTATAGATATTAAACAAATAAACAAATAAATGAAAATAGGTCTGCAAAGACCCCACACAAGTCTAACTAACGTGCAGACTAAGTCTAAATGTGTTGCACAGGTATCTTAAGACCATCAGAAGTCCAACCCATGTTCAATTGAGCACCAACTGGACACCAATGGTTTAAGCTGGGGTGATGAATTGCAGTCTGAGTGCCATATATGGCTGTAGGCCTTTGAAGATTTAAAGTCCAAAGATATCACCTCGGTTACCAAAGGACAGCGTGACAGAACAGGTGACAGTGGAGATGAAGCTCGAGTGCTACAGGCAAAATAATTCACGATAAATTATGTCAGGACACGACAACCGAGACCGAAACAGGGGCAACGTAAACCCTTGGTTTAAGACAGGCAACAGGTCGGCTTGGGGGGGTAGGAGAGCAGGGTGAGTCAGAGGGCAAGCAAGGGTCACAATAACCGGCAGTTGGTAGGGGCAGATTAAAAAACCAAAAAACAGGGCAATCCAGGCGGGTAAGTGACACGATCCAAAAACAGGGACAGGCAAGGTCGAAACCAGGATATCTGGAGCTGGGAAAAGACACTGGAGAGTCATGGGATAAACACAGGACAATCATGCAACTTGAGCGCAAGCACAGGTGAGGTTAAGTAGCCGACTGATTGCTCAAGTTGCCAGCTGTTGACGGTTGGATCAGGGGTCCAAGGGGGCTGGGCAGGAAAAAGGAACACCATTCCGGTGGAAAAAGACTTGATTCATGTCAATGAGAGGATTTTGGAAAACCACAGCGTCATAGGGCAGATGAGCAATCGTTCAAGCCTTGAAAGATAGATATGGTGCATTTTCAGCAGGAGCAAGCCCAAATCGTAGCATAAGCATCTAGTTGTGGTGGCAGTGTCCGATGGCATGCAGAGATGCCACGGCATCTGCCTCAGCTCTGTGGCAGCTTCCGGTGGCAGCTTCCGGTTGCTGCAGCAGCTGAGGTGCACTTGCCGTGGCATCCCCGCTGCCGCGGCAGCTAAGGCGCTTACTACGGCATCAACCAACTTGCCAATCGGATTGTGGTTTTTGGTCAGACGAAGGGGCGAAAAAACATGTCGCTCGACGCTTTCAGCACGTGTCACGCTGGTTTGCATGGCACAGCTCAGGTTGGCAGAGCAATGAGAGCTCTGAGCGATGACAGAGAGTGGCGGCTGCTGAGTGACTTGACCTTTCCCCATAGTTGCACCTTGACATAAAACGGTTTATACGGTTTGCAACAGTTGTAACACCTTGAACTTGTACTTGCGCCGGAACTCGGCACCCATTGCATTTTTGTTACACAATGTGAAGTGTAATAATTGTAATAATAAAGATTCCTGAATGCTGAAAACTACATACTGTAAATGTATCCCTTCAATCCCCTGATTATGTCCAGCACAAATATTGCTGTTAGGGAGGTTGACTGATACCCTCTAATACCACAACAGTCCCCCCCCGCCGAGATGAATTTTGTTTATTTCATGGGCTCCGCAGACATACGTGCCCCAACGTCCTCCAAAGGGGCATCAAGAACGGTGAGACGCATGCTGAAGGCGTCGAGCATCATGTTATATCGCTCCTTCGTCTGACCGAAAAGCAATCTGATTTGCAAGCGAGGATTCCACTGCAAGTGCGCCTCAGCTGCCGCAGCAACCGGGAGCTGCCACTGGAAGCTGCCACCGGAAGCTGCCACAGAGCTGAGGCAGATGTCGTGGCACCTCTGCATGCCGCCGGAAGCTGCCACAACTAGATGCCGCTGCCACGATTTGTGCTTGCTGTCACTCTGCATTTTTGACCCGGATGGAAGAATCATTCCGATGATGGAGGGGTGTGTAGACTCACAGATGTGGAATGACTGAGATAATTAAAGAGAGGATCTGTGATTTAAAGAAACATATGATAATGAATGGCTGCATGTCATTTTCTGCACAGAAGTCCACTAAAAGAAATACCTCAAACAAGACATGAACAGAGACAGAACTGAAAAAAGAACTGAAATGTGTGAGATTGAGGGCTACTTCATTGGCACTGAGTAATATCAAAGGCTAGCAGGACCTTTTTGATACAAACTTCCTAAATCACAAAACTTCCCAGATCACCTTTCAATAAAGGGTAATAATAACAACAGCAACAACAGCAACAACAGCAACAGCAGCAACAACAACAACAACAACAACAACAATAATAATAATAACAGTAATGAAAATAGTAATAGTTGTAATAGTAATAGATGCTATGCAAAGAGACTGCTCACATGTTGATGTTTATCTTGCCCAACATTTTAAAACATGCCCCACATTTTGGAGCAAATCTTGCAGATGCCTCAAGTGGTCCTTGCTGGTGCACATGTGCCCAGAGGCACAGCACTGGTGACGCCTACACTTGAAGAGGACACAAGTGAGGGCGGAGGCAAAAATTTTAATGTGGAGAATGAGTGGGAGAGGAGGACACGTGGAGGACGGCTGTGGAGCGTGAAATGCTGGAAGTTAGCCTGATAGAAGTGATGGAAACTATGAAAAAGATGAAGGCTGGACAGGTGGTTGAGCCTGACAACATACTGGAGGTACGGAGATATACAGTATGGGTGAGAGGGCAGTTGAATTTCTAACCAAATTAACAAATACAATGTTGGGGGGCAATAGGTTGCCACGGGAACGGAGTGATGGTAACTATGGAGGCATAAAGATGACGCGCTATACCATGAGGACATGGGCGAGAATTGGAGATGTGGGATGTGGGACACAGAGGATTACTGTTTATTGGATAGGTTGGATAAAATCACCGAGTAGGACATGCACGCACAAGCTTACGCAATCGGCGATGATAACTGTCACCTGTGCGCAACTTCCGCGCTCGTGCACGTTTTGAGTCGTTTGCATGAATAAACGCCCTCAGTTGACCATATATGGTAGGGACAATCCCCCTATAAACACGCTACTGAATATTCTCCTCCAAACCGGCAACATGAAGAAAAAGGTGAAGAGGAGGAACTTTTCAGGCACTGGAGTAGAGGTTCTTGTCAGCAAAGTAGAGGACCACCAGCAAAAGTTGTTTGGGACGCTAAATTCAAATATGTCTTCAAGAACCAAAACTGCACCTTGGAAGAAGGAGAAGAAGAAGAAGCTTGGAATTCAAATATGTCTTCAAGAACCAAAACTGCAGCTTGGAAGAAGGTGTCAAAAACGCTGTTGGCTCGGCCGAGAGATTGGTGGCAGAAATTGAAAAAAAAAATGTTCGACATAAAGATCCCTGCCAAAAAGCAGAAGAGAAACATCTTGGACTAGTGGCGCTCACCCACAGAGCTATTTCGCAAAATAAAGTCATGTGTTCCTCTGGGCCACCGAGCAACAACGTTAAAAAGGGTCATATTGGAACTGCAAATAATTTGTGTATTCACAGAATGATTTCCTTTCCCGTTAAGATACTTAAATTCATTATGTGATGGTCCCCTGAGAGCGACATGTGTACAATCTATAGCACCTATGATGTTGGGAAATACGGCGATGGCATGAAATCCATGCTTGATTTCTCTTTGTTGGTGGTGTTCGAACGGGTATTGAATGTAGTCCGGGGCTAAAGAAATCATTGCCTCTAAGACAGCTGGCATGACTGTAGCGACTGTTGTCTGTGAGATGCCGCATATGTCTCCGATCTCACGTTGAAACGTCCCGGTGGCCAAGAATCCCAGGATGGACACAACCTGAATGTGCACTGGGCTACCTTTGGAGCGTTTTGTCTCCTGCTTCAACATAGGTTGTAGATCACGGCACAGATCCATCAGTACACGTTTTGTGAAGCGATACTACTGAGCAACTCTGTGCTCTCCGCGAACACATTAGGTCTTTAAAAAAATTTCTGTCTCTAAAAACGCGCTCCCCATGTAGCGCATGGTGCTCTAAATCTTCAAGCAGCACCAGCCAGGCCATTGTGCGTTCAAAGTGTTTTCAGCGGGTTCTGTCACAGCTGCTTTTTATGGCTTGTCACACCAATTATTCAATGCATCTGCTACTCATTGAGAATATTCTTTCCTTCCCCCTTTCATCTATTCCTTCCTTCCCGGGGGGGAGTCCTTCCCAGAACCGGTGAGGAGTTTGAGATCGCCTGACACTCTGTATGGGCTCTATCTGTAGTTTCACTGTTCTACCACTGGATTTTGTGCTTATGCGTGGTCAGAGGCATGCATAGGTTTACACACGTTTCTATGCACACGTTCGAATTGGTAAATGCCATAATTAGTCTTCGAATGTGCATGTGCACATTTTCGTGCCATGGAGAGGAGTCAAAGTGGATAAAATTGTGGATAAAATTGACATAGACAATTGAAGATGGAGCTGTCTGGTAAGGCATACTGCAAGATTCAGCTATGGTGACATGCAAAGGGAGCAGCTTAGAGAAGAACAAATTGAAATCTCTCTGCAAACTGCGAATGAAGCTGGATCTTCTCTTACATCAGGCAGGGAAAATATCACAGACACTTCTTTCTGGCCACAGCACAGGTATACCAGCAGTGCAGAGAGATCTCCCACTGGGTCGGAGGGGCCAGGACAAGCGCACTAAGCATTGTGGGTATAGATATGCACATATAGCTGTAGGGGTATCCCTTTATATTGTTTAACTCTTGAAAATTATTGATTCCCTCTTTGACAATTCCTCAGATTTTGTGACCACCACCTTCCTCTCTGAAAACAAACCAACTCTGCTCAAAGCACAGTGAAGTTTGTATTCTTTAAGTGTGTAGGTAGAGAAAACATATGCTCTAATTATCTGGAAAGGAAATGTTTTTAATCTATGACAACATAATGACATTTTGTTCTCCCAGCTTGAGAGAAGAAAAAGCTTTGTTCTTTAACAGTATTCGTTCAGTTGAAGTATGGGAAGAAGACATGTCCATCAGCCAGTTCTTGTTTGACAAATACTGCAGTTGCATTTGACCCTACAATGGTGGACTACATTTTTCAGATGAGTACGAAGTTTACTTCATAGTCACGATAAATTTATTTTGTTGGAAGAATTGTTCTTGATTTATCTTATTTTGGCCTACATCTGACATTTTATGCAGTTCAATACACAAGATGATATCAATATAGTTAACATTTGTTGGTTAATTAGGAACTATGCAACATAAATGTTAATTTCATTTGCGTTGGGCAGAGTGATTGACAACACAGAAAAGTGTCACTGGGAGTTGGTTGATTCCCGCAGGCCCTACTTTTCCTGATAGATATACTCATTTTCATCAGGTGTTGTGTTTCCTCTCTCTTGTGCTCCCACTATAGATGTCTCTTATCTACTCCACAACCAAATATTGATTAAATTACACTATATTAACATTTTAAATTATAGTCATACAAATATCAGTGGAGACACAGGGATTCATTGGCATTTATGTGACATTGCATTGTTATGAGAATTTCCAGTTTCATGTTTATATGAAACTGGAAATTCATAAAAGAAATCGATCATAAAAAATCATCAGTAAAAATGATTAATGGTTATGTATGATGCACCCTTGATATGGACATATAGAATAAGACGATGCAATGGATCATGTAAAAGGCATCAATATGAAAAAAGATGAGATGAAACTTAATTGATCTCACAAAAGAAATTCCAGTTATCACCACAGGTCAAGGTTGAAAAGACAGGGAGGAAAAATAAATAAACAGAAATGAAGCAGCACTCAATTCATTCCCTTGGCCCATCCAAGCTCAGCCCATTTATCACAAGCACACCTCCCAGGTAGTAAGCTGTAATTGATTTCCATGAGAGCCATGCATAAATTTCATCCAGATTCCCAAAAGTCAGCCACTTTTCATCATCTTCAGAGGCAAGGAGAACCTTCAAAGGTACATCTTGGCAGTCAATATTTACACATTTACATTTTAGCAATTTGAAATAGACCATTGGATGATGTCTAAATGACAAGCTATAGATTATATCTGCCAGGGCACAGTCCCATGCAGCATTTATCAAATGCAAATGTTTGAATATAATTGCATGTTTAAAAATGTAATGTCCCCTCACAAAAATCAAATGCCAACTTTTGTGCAAGCATAAACTATGCACTTGTACGATATGATAATTTTGAATTCAATTGCTTCCAAAGGAAATGAAAAAATCAACAAATTGTGGGAGGCTTACATGCTCCCAAGTCCAAAGGCAGATCGAGAAAGAGACTTTGATGTTCTGAGACACAGCTCCTTTGTTATTATCCAGTGTCTTTGAATAACTTGTCTTTTATTTTGTCCTTGCAGATGACAGCTTGATTTACATGAACGATCATTCCTTTTCCTGGTGGGAACACCAGATATCCCCATTCTATGTAATGTAAAATTACTCAGAGGAACTAACCGCAGTCCAAGTGATCGGAATCTAATAGTTTTTATTAATACTCAGAAGTACGAATGCACTAGTGCTATCATCCCACTGGGAAGTTCCTGTCAGCAGATTTACTTGCTACTCTGATGTGTTCAGCTGCCAATGACAAGAAGTAGGGCGGATGCAGGATCAGCTACATTGATCCTGAATATGAACAACCCACTCATCAAAACATGAATGCACTGCTATTAACAACTCAGTTTAATGCTTTAATGTGCACCTGTATACAATGTTAATCTTTTCATCTATTTCTTTTTTCTATCTATCTATCTATCTATCTATCTATCTATCTATCTATCTATCTATCTATCTATCTATCTATCTATCTATCTGTCTGTCTGTCTGTCTGTCTGTCTGTCTGTCTGTCTATGATATGTAGTTCATAATATTTGCACACTGTGTGTGTGTGTGTGTGTGTGTGTGTGTGTGTGTGTGTGTGTGCAGGGCTTTTTCAAGGAATTTGGGGGACACCAAAAACAAAACATTCCTTTTGACGATTTATCAACGATTTAACTATTTTCTTTAACGACATAACAGCCTCACCCCTCCTGGGGTGGTTTTCACCTCAAGCTCGGGTCCTCTACCAGAGGCCTGGGAGTTTGAGGGTTCTGCGCTGGATCTTAGCTGTCCCTAGGACTGCGCTCTTCTGGACAGAGGTGTCGGATGTTGTTCCTGGGATCTGCTGGAGCCACTCTCCCAGTTTGGGGGTCACTGCTCCGAGTGCTCCTACAACCACGGGGACTACGCTAGCCTTGACCTTCTAAATTTTCTCCAGCTGCTCTTTCAACCCTTGATATTTCTCAATCTTTTCTAGTTCCTTCTTTCTGATGTTGGCATCAGCTGGTATTGCCACATCTATCACCACCGCTCCTCTTGTGCTCTTTGTCCACCGCCACAATGTCCGGTTGGTTAGCCAGGACCTGTTTGTTACTCTGGATGCTGAAGTCCCACAGTACCTTGGCCCTGTTGTTCTCTACACCTTCTGTGGTATGGCCCATCGAGACGTGGGGACTTCCAGTCCATACTGGGTACAGATGTTTCTGTACACTATCCCAGCCACTTGGTTGTGCCTCTCCATGTACGCTTTGCCAGCTAGCATCTTACACCTTGCCACTATGTGCTGGACTGTCTCAGGGGCATCTTTGCACAGCCTGCACCTTGGGTCTGATCTACTGTGGTAGATCCTGGCCTCTATGGCTCTGGTACTCAGGGCCTGTTCTTGTGCTGCCATGATCAGTGCCTCTGTGCTGTCTGCCAGTCCAGCCTTTTCCAGCCATTGGTAGGTCTTATTGATGTCAGCCACTTCCTCTATTTGGCGATGGTACATGCCATGTAGGGGTTTTTCCAGGTCGCCTGCTCC
>OMPJ01015984.1:0-30131 GCA_900312935.1 Carapus acus | reverse complement strand
GGACTGGCAGTGAAAGGGTTGCGTGGATGTGTGTTGTTTTTAAAGCCCCACTGTCATTCTCCCACACACACTCTCTCCAGGCGTTCCTTGTATTCTCCTGCATGAATGAGGTGACGTGCAGCACGCAGCCCCCATCCTAAAACCCCCCTCCCACACACACACACACACACCACACACACACAAACACACACACACCACACACTCTCGTGGGTGCTGACCTGTGCTGCTTGCTCGACTTCCGTGTTCCGCTCACCTGTTCCACCGGTCTCCCCGCCCCGCGCCGCTCTGCCTATACCGGTGCACCTGCCTCGCTGCCGGGCAATGAGCGACGGCTTCATCACCTGCGATCTAACATGCCAAGCTGCTACAGGTGACCCGCAAGTCAGTCACCGCGGCACCACAGCCCCGAGTATGGATCGCGAAAAACCCATTTTCACCGTGTTGGACGGCATCGGGAAACGCGGCGACACGCATCCGGGGGACGCGGCCCCGGCCGGGACCACCTCCCCGGCCGGGACCACTTCCGACACCGAGTCCGGAATATTCTCCGCAGAGGGCGAGCTGTGTGTGGAGCACGAAGCCGAGCTCGACTGGTTCTGCGCCGCCGAGCAGAAGCTTATTTGCTCCCACTGCGCCATCGTCGGCGCCTGCCACGGACACACGGTGACGCCTCTGGCCGTCAGAGTGACCGCAGTCAGGGTGAGTGTGTCCCGACCCCCCTCACACACGCACACACACACACCGCTCTTATCTTATCGGTCAGTTTAGACGCAAAATTCGTCTCCATAGAATTAGTCAAAAGTCAGCAAGTAATGTAAACACTGCTCTTGTTTGCATACAAAGGCAAATAATTCAGACTAGTCACCGCCCATGTTTGTGCGTGAGTGAGAAATTAGGCAGAAATGTTGTTACAATACTTATGGGGCAATACACCGAGTTGCGCTTGAAAAACTTCATTTCTCTAGTGTGCCAAGTGTTGCATGTGCCACACTGGTTCTCTTAAATCCACTTGTCAGATGACAGGATTGTCCTGTTGTAGTTCAAGTCAGTCGTGTTTCGCGATGATGTGTCCAACTACAGCTGGTGTGTCTTTGTCTTCTGTACTCCAGAACCAGCTTGTTGACGTGTGTGAAAAAATCCAGCTGCAGGCTCAGAGGATCGAACGTTTCCTAAACCACACGCTGACAATCAAAGAGCAAAAGCTGCAGGTCTGCCTCCAAGTGCTGATTGATTATTAACTTCTAAACCTCTTCACTCCACCGCAAACACGCCTGATAATGATTCTTCCACTCCCTGGTGTGTGTGTGTGTAGGCCGGGGCATGCCAAGCGAGGGAGCAGGTGCTGGCCCAGGTCAGCGCGGCCCGTGAGGCGTTGGAGGAGGAGGAGCAGCGTCTACTGGAGGAGGTGCAGAGGGAAGAGGAGCGCGTGGAGCAGTGTCTCCTCACCCAGAGGGCCCACTGGAGCCAAGCCTTGGCCAATCTCTCGCAGACGCGCTGCAGTTTGGTGCACACGCTCACTCACTCGCCGGACGCTCAGCTGGCGGTGAGACTTGGGAGGGGGAACCTCAGGCCCCTGAGGGGAGGGCAGCCGGAGGTGTCAGAATTCAGGGATGAATGGGTGTCATTGTGGGAAATATCTGGGGAACCCGCGCTGGGGTAACAGTATCCAGCCGGTGCTTGTGATAAAGAGTAACTGAGGTACATGAATTCACAAAGTAGTAATTGTTTACTTTCTGTCTGTCCTCCCAGACCAGTGTGCAGGAGATAGCAGAGAGGTAAGCTGTGACACACACGTGGGTGTTGTTTTTGCTCAGTGGTGGACTCGGAGGAGTAGCCTGTGTTCTTTCTCTCCTCTGCTGTGCGCTAGGGTGGAGGAGGCAGACGGCGCTGGGGAGCCCTGCGACACGGAGCAGCTCAGCATGAACCCAGGCTGCAGCGACAGCAGGTTGCTCCGGGGCCTGTGGGCCACCGCTGTCCTACTGGGGCCGAAAGGTTTGGAGCTTTTCGGCAATCGGGGAGCCGGGTTTGCACCGCGGCTTGTCACACACTTATAGGAGGGGAACTACATGCACATTCTACATAGCAGCAAACCTCCAGCATAAATTCACATGGCGTGCCGCCAAATACAATTTCAGAGGACAAAACAATTGCACATACATCTGCGCCTCTCTTGATATTGTTTGTGCGTCAGCTGTGAAATCACTGGGATGCCTCTGGAAATGCTGATACAGAATACAGCTCAGTTTGGTAGTGTAGACTGTCTGTGTACCATATGTGTCATGCATAACTGTGGTCTTCATGCTGTAGCTGCATCTTACATCTACACTAGTCAACACAGGGTCCTCCCTCAGTGACTAAGGCTTTGCCTTTTGCATAACTTCTCCTGGAGCACTTGAAAGGGGGTGTCTGGTGTCCACGAAGTGGTCAGCTGACTAGTTACAATTGATCCTGTGTACAGAAAGGAGTCTATTTGTAACATTTAGCAGGAAAGAAACATTCTAGTGCTGTGAAAATTATGATTTCTTGATATCGCGGATTGTGACTCTTCTGACATTTTCTACCCTTCCTCCGCAGCTACTGGGTCGGCTCACTTAAGGTTCGACGAGCGCACTGTGAGCCCTCTCTTGTCCCTCTCGGCCGACCACTGCACTTTGACATTCCACCAAAAAAAAGCCCAAAAGTCACCTTTACCCTACGACCCCGCTCGCTTTGACTGCTGGCCCAACGCGCTGGGTTTGCCGCCGATGTCGTCTGGTACCCACAGCTGGGTGATGGAGGTGGGCCAGAGCGGCGCCTTCAAGATCGGGGTCTGTTACGCCAGCCTGGAGCGCAAAGGTACTGGGAAGGAGTCGCGCCTGGGCTACAATACTCAGTCGTGGGTGCTGTCGCACTACGACGGTGAGTACTCCTTCTGTCATGCGGGGAAGAACACCCCCCTGCCCATTGTGAAGAGACCAGAGAAGATTGGAGTCCTCCTGGATTGGAAGAGCGAGACGCTGCTATTTTATGCACCAGAATCCTGTGCGGTCCTGTACTCGGTCGTGCACCAGTTCAGAGACCCTCTGCTGCTGGCCTGTGCCGTATCCGACCAGAGCATAACCATCCTGCACGGACCCACACCGCCAAAGCTGCAAAGCTAAAGGATGACTAAAAATGGCCAAATCTGTGTCAGAGCCCTCATCTTTATATTTATTGTGAAGTAGCCATGATTTACATGACACTGTTTGCTGAACCTGTGATATTTTGCAGTTTTGATGAATGTTAGTTCAGAAATAATTTTTACATTGTATTATATGAACTCCTGCATTGTGATCAATAGAAATTTTAATAACAGTGTTGTTTGTAGGGATTGTAGTTGAGAAAAAATATCATTTGTAGAGTTCTCTGACAAAACTCTCAGTTTTGTAATTTTCAATTTTAAAATTCCACAATAACACATAATACATTTTACAATACATTTTAAGTGTTGAAGTGTCTTCGTCTGTCCGTATTTTACGGTCTTAATGCCTTCCTCAAGGTTTATCATTCAATTGTGCGAGCTGAGGGGACATCACTGTTCTACAGTGGGCAGATGTTGACAAAGGCAGAGTATGCTTTGTTACTACACCTTGCACTTTCTCACAGTCACGTTTCTCTTCACTGGGTCAGTAGTGTGTATGGATCTCACAGTCAAAGTGATGCTATAAAGCCATAGATAGGAAGGTTAGGTGAGCTTTTGATAAAAACTGCCTCACCTTCCAACCTAGCCACAGATAAATGAAGATTCTCATGGAGAATGTATAGGAAGACTTTCAACAAGTCTCGCTCGACATGTCTGCAGAGTGAAAAAATGTTTTTGTGTGGTGGAGGCGGAGGCTGGAACCACGTACTACAAGAACGTAAACTTCCACAACCACTAGAGGGCAGCAGCGGCAAAGACAGATGAGCTGCGGATGTAACCGTGAACAGACAGCTGAGCGGATATGTGATTACTCTGGTGGGACGTTTATCCCCTCTGTAAACCAAAGCTTTGAGCCTAAAACTGAGGAAATTGACTCTGCAATACTGTGCCAAAGTTGGGTTGAAAGAGAGAGGGAGAAGGGCAGAGATAGGCATTATGCACGGCAGTAAATGCACAGCATGCCCAAATATCCAGTCAGTATCAATATTTGCAGTATGCTGCAGTGTTCTATACAACAACATTTCTTCAGGGGAACAGCTCAACCAGTGATTCAGGATGTGTAGAAATATTGGCAGTTTCATTCATCAACCCCAGGTACATGACAAACACATACTGTACCTTTTCACTGTTTCAGCACCACACTTGATGCAAGTACAAGGTGAAACAGCACAGCTGCTACATTGTATCAAACTCTCCGGCTCTTTGGCGTTTCTTGTGTTAAGTCTCTGGTGGCTACTATGTCACTTTCTGAGCAGTCGTCAGCCCTCTCTGTGTTTGCTGCTGTTGATAATAACCGGTGGCGGCTGGATGTTGAGCTCCTGTCGAAGTTCTTCAAGATTTTGCTCCCATCGCCTCTCGAAGAACACATTGAGGACGCAGCGAGCCTGCCAACCGCTCTGCAGGGCCCACGGGCCCAAAGCCGTCACCAAGGACCACAGACGACTAGGAAAGGTGACAGGTGGAAAGAACAAGTTCACCCTATGATGTGAAGAGGATGTTGAACTGATACAGTAAGTTCTGCTAATATCTAATGTATTGTTGGTTTTAACAAAAGAGATGTAGTTCCTGAAAAGGTACAGGGAAATAGATGATGATTAATGAATGACAACGGAACAACTATCGAGTTTCTTACTCCATACCGGGAAAACACTGGCCTCTTATTCTAACTCTTTCATAAACATTTCCTTATCAATTCAGTGGAAAACATGGAAGTCATCTGAGTTCTGTTTAAAATTTGAAATATATTTTATATAACTTGGCAATTTTGGATTATGCTCCACACACAAAACCATAATGTCAGAAGAATCAGATCTACCTTGAATTCAGCCTCAGTGGCCCTAGTGCTGCTCCGAGTGCACACATTGGAAGTCCAGTGTTGGCAGCTTCAAACACTTTAACAGCTACCTCACCTGATCACAGCAAACAGAGACAGACAGAGACGAGACGTAATTTCAAATGAATGACCAAATCATTCACGCACACACGCGTTAACAAATTCTTTTTACGTTTTCAGCCACCCAATGTATGTTGCAGGCCTACAGCAGACACAAACAGTATGCTACATTGTGTATCACCTGATTCAGTGGCCATGGAACAATGTGTTAATATTCTGCTACGCACTGGATGTTCACAAACAGACAAACATTATCTGCGCTGTATGTAGACAATTGTGCTCCCTGGGTTTACCAGTTCCACAATGAAACCATCAAGTGTTAACTACTGATGCAACTTTCCTTTCCAGACTCACCAAGCATGTTGGTTGGCATGCCGAGCAACGTGTGCAGCAAATCATGGACCTCCCTGTACCTCTGCATGACATACGCCAGTTCCTCATTGTCAACAAATTTCACCTCAGCCCTGGTATCTGGGCTCACCCGCTGTCAAAGATAAAAAAGAAAACATGCCTACTCTGTTTTGATAATGGTCATACACGTGATGCTGCAATCACATTGTATATCTTTAAACCCCACCGGTTGCTCACATTGTCCTCCAAAAAACGGAGATATTCTCTTCCAAAGGAACCATCGGGCAGTGAGGTCATCTTGTTCAGGTCAAGTGTGGACAATCTGATCTTGGGCCTCTCACTATGGTGAAAAGTTTATCAGAGATTAAATGAAAAAAAATTAACGAGCTTCACTCATCAACCAATCATTGAGGCAGGGTAGAAACCAAAGCTGGAACATCACACACTCACAGCAGGATGGTGTGGCCCTCTGGATCATTCCTCATGCTGTCTCTGAGGTTTAGCAGGGCCATGTGCCCGGTCGCCTCGCCGAGCACTGCGACCATGTCTGTGTGGTGAGATCACCATGGTTATGTTTTCACAGGTTGTCATCAGTCGACAATATACTTGAAAATCACATTTATTGATATTGTATCTTAGCATTATCAGCGATTACTAAGCACCCGCCCATTGTTGAGTCAAGCTGGGGTTTCCCATGTACTGATATTAAATAAACACGGAAACTTCCAGGATACATCATCAGGTCAAATATTGATAAAAGAAAACAAACAAGGTAAAGGTCAGTTTCTCACCATGTCGGTATGGATTCTGTAATGCAGCCACACCTGATCCAACTGCCAAAAAGGCTTTTTGGAACGTCGTGGTGGGTATGTGACCCGGATACAGCTCATTGAAGTGCCCATCAGCAAATCCACTGCGACTGCGCTGCTGGTGGACACACACTGCTGAGGCACAGGAGGGACATGATGGACACATTCAAAAAACTAATTGTATCTCAGAGTGCAGGCGCTGGGCTCAATGGTAAATGGTAACACCAGCACCAATGCGACAACTGAAACAAGATCTGTCACTGACGGTGGTAATTAACAATGAATATCCAAACCCTGATGCCAACCACTCGGAATCCTAAAACAAATTTTGATGCCATGTGACATAATGCATTCTGTCAGACTGTCTCACAGTTTGCATGGATGAGTAGATTTCCCATGACAGTATGAGTATGTCTTGATAATTACTCTCCCTGAGAACTAATTTTGATGACGAACTGACATCTGTTTATGACGCACATAAATCTAAAACATTAACAACAGAAATTTTATATCAGGGCTCCAGTATGTGGGTTTGTCTTGCTCACTGCATGAATGACGCACAACAGCAGCTGTTATGACAACAGTATTCGATCACCTGAGGTGACAGTGGTTTACCATCGCGAGGTCAATATAAGGGGCTAGACGACTCATTACTGTTCAATTTGTACCTATTAAATTGGTTCAGCAGACATTTTGCGATTGAATTTACACATGCAGCTTAAAAATTGACAAATGAGAAAGCATTTATATTTTAGAAACATGTATCATTACACACAGTGAAAAAAATTATTTCATGGAATCTATGTACGTAATATTTCTTATTACAGACGGAAAATGATATCAGCATTTCCATAAAGCTTGTCAGCAGAGGGAGTCATGAGGTACACAGAAATTTCCCTATTTGAACAGTGACTGTGGATAAACACCAACAAATGACGTGGCACCCCACACTTTTTCCTACTGAACTTTGTTTGATTGTGTCTTAATACAGCAGTCAGCCTCTTTGGCGATCACCATTTGTGGGTTATCCCAATGTTGACCTGGGAAAAGTAAGAGGTCTTCCCCATGACTGTGTAGCCTACTGAAGCAGACTAAGACACAATTTAATGGCTTAGAGAACCTTTGCAGGTGATACCAAGAATTTCAAATGTTTTCCTATAGGTGTTATTTTTTTTACTACAGTATATTCTCATTTTCTGCAACAATGAGTTTTTGGTTTTCATTATCTGCAAGCTATAATCATTAAAATCACAAGAAAAAAGGCTTGAAATGTTTCACTCTGTGTGTAATGAATCTATATAGCATGTCACTTTCATTTTCTGAAATGAGTGATCAAAAATATCCCAAATCTTTGTGCAGCACTTATGTTTTTGACCTGTCAAATATCCATCACTAAAAATCACTAGATCACTAGAAATCCCAAATCACCCAAATCACAAGATACAGATTGCACAGCCTTCGAGACACTATTACAAGATCTCAGCTATAATGTTGGCAGACTTCTTTCATTTAAACAGCAGAGAGGCAAGAAAAATATTTCAGCACGTTGGTGCAACAAAAAAATGATTTTTCCCAGCATGCATTGTGTGTGTGTGTGTGTGTAATGCTGTGAGTGACATCACTTAGCTCATGATGTCATAGAGATAAGTGACATCAACCTAAGTCATCATGCGCAAAATCTGATGCCATGTGACATCAAACCACATGACACAAAATATGTGACGTCATATTCAATGGAAGTATGAATAGTAAGTCATGTGGCGTCACAACACGTGACGTCACATTTAGCTGATCATGTCACACAAAGTTCAGTTTCCTCAAAGGGAGAAAAGGCAAAGAGATGGTTAGAGTAAAAACGAGGACGTCCATTCGCTCCACCGTTAATCCTATACCCACTGTTTTATTGCATACGCTCCTCATTACAACTAATCATGTACGTTACTCGGATCTCACTACAATCTTGAATCACCGTAGTTTAATATGAATGGACTGGGTCAGTAAATATCACACCTTGGTATCTGACATCGCGTAATTGAAGTTTCTGTGAACAGGGACAGTTTACTGCGGTGTGTGTGATGATGACCTAGAGCTACAATATCTGTGCTTTCATGTCGACACAGGTGACACACTTTGAGTATCTTGATTGCGGACATCGACCAAACCTGTATGTTACATACTGTAGTATGACTTATAAATGTTTGAGTAGTTATGGGACGATTTGGTGACAAGTGCCTACTTAGCAAACCTTAGCTCGCCCTAGGGAGCCACATATAGCTGACGAGCAGTGCGGATATTCTTTAGCATGCTAACTGGTACTGGTTAAAATTGGACAAATGCGAAACACAAGTCTTGTGTATCGGTGCGATAAATACAGTAATCTATACTTTATTACGTACCTTTTTGAATTAACTGCTTTCGCCTCAGCCACTGGAGACTTTGACGGCTGCGGAATAGCAACATTGCTCATAACGTGGATGCAATACGCATGCGCAATGCCAAATAGACCACGTGAGCGAGCCGACACGCCTCCCCTCCAAGGACATGGGACGAGCCCCGCCTCCCTTCTGCAGCCTTGCGCTGCACTTCAGATCTGTCATGGTCACGGAGCGTCGTGTTTACATAGTTGCTTTCTGCGCTCTATGCCTTTGCTGTATAATTTTACCCATGAGATAAAGGTCAGTCTGAGGCGATAGAAATGTTTAAGATTGCAAAGTTAGTCACACAAGCTATGATCGCTGAGGCTTGTCGTCTGACACTTAAAAATCCTACTCACCAGCCAGCGCGCACTTTACCGACGAGGGTTAATCTTGTGGTTCAAAACACTAGCATGGATTTCCTTCATTGTCTGAGACACTGATGAAAATGGAGCGAATCACGACAAAGAATGCCTGGGACAATCCAAACTCAAACAGAGCTGGTGTATTTTCCTCAGAGAATTGCAAATGTTATTTACGTCCGCGCTCACCAGCATGAAGTGACGTGCACTAGATGACGTTGCACAACTACCGTTGTGGGAGGAACCCTCCACTAAAGAATTCAAACTTGCCTTTTCGTAACGTATCGAAATAGTCAGAGGACTACCTCTTAACCAGCCGGGTGAGTAAACAACCTCTGAGGCTTTCTTTCGGACCAGTCGGAGACAGTTGAGCACAGGAAGAGAGGGGATAAGACCCGAAGTGGTAAGATGGCGACTGGGAAGGCTGAGGGCTGAGCACAGGCGATGCGAGAGAGGGAGGCTCGTTGTTAACATGGCCCAGCCGGAGAGTCACTCTCCGACTTCCAGGATTTCTGATCTGGAGGAGAGAGCGAAGTCTGAAATGGACACAGAAGGACGTTCACGGTCACTCGCGACTCTCACAGCTGTGTTTGTTGTTGTTGTCGTTTTGCAGCCATAGTAACCAACGTGTTAATATATATATTTTTTAATCAGCTATCTTCTTTTTTCATTTTTTTTAATGTTGTGGTTAAGTTTTGTTCGCTCCTCGTGTTGATAGTCAAAATAAACTGCTCGGAGAAGCCTTTTCCCACCAAAGTGAAGAGCTATGGGTGGTTTGTTATGAAGAACACTTATGTTGCCGATGCTAAAGCCGAGCAGGCATATTGAGGAGAGCCAAATGGAGAAAGCAATAAGTCTTTTTATTACAACAAAAACAACAAAACATTGAGAACAACATCAACTAGGGTGGAAATGTACCGTAAAAGTTTAAAATGTTAATTTTTTAAAAAACCAAAATTAACGTTAATTAACTCATTATATTCCTAGATGTTTGGTCAATTTACTGGACCAATCGATCAATTAAGTTAATGCCTACATACATACACAGCATACATTCCCACCCATTGACTTAAATTTTATTTATCTTGAATAAGATATTCAAATTATATTTCAAATGTGAATGATATGTGTTTCTCTGTATTATAAAGACAAAAACCTGTGACAAGACACATTCTGTGCCTCTTATCATCCATATGTCAGCTTTGGGGGATCTTGATTCTTTCACAGTGAAGATATCCTTTAATTTGACTTGATCAGGGGATTTCAGCGTGGTGAAAGAGACTGTTTTCTCAATTAGAAGTTGAGTAAGTTAAATATTATTTACTCTAAGTATTATTTACTCTGTATTTGTAATTGCTACTTTCCACCGGTGTCTGCAGACACGTAGCAACTTGTCTGTAATCACCTACTGGCTCTGGGTAGGGTCATTGTTTACAGATTTTGTGTATCTCAATTTTTTTCCAGCAAAAAAGAGTGTTTGGAGGTTGTGCATGCACTGCAATTCAGCCTGATGTTGTGCAGGTTTGATAACATGCAAGTGAGTGCGTGTCTATGGAAGCTGATGCTTGTGCAATATTCTTTCGAAATTCAACAGTTTAGTTCCTTTTTATCAGAGGGACCTCCAGGCCAGCTGCACTCACACTGACAGATAATAACAGGACACTCAAAATAAGAGCTTCTTCTGCAGAAACCAAAGAGGTTGTTTCCTTGCAGATGTGGATGTGTGACGTTGCGAGGAAGTGTGTAAGAGCAGAAAGTCCAAATTGAGAAACCACGTGAAAATGCCTGTCCTTTGATGGAAGTTCAGCGAGATCAATTGGAACACATTTAAACTTGAAACAAATGCCACTCAACGTTGAAGTTTGCAGATGCTGAAATGGAAATTTATTGTTTAATCTAGTGTTGTTCATGTTGTATGATAAGTTAGAAATTCACCACTTTTTAAAACTACTGTTTTTTCCAAACATGTTAACATTTGTACAGCTCACAGCACTGGTTGTAGATTTGACTGGATGTTGATTGAGTAATTTGAAGATAGTGATTGTAAAGATGTCCAACGGTTGCCTTATCTCTTGGACTTCACACCCTGTACACCACTCTTCACTCCAAGTGGGTAAGCTACTAGTTTTAGTGAAACAGGATAGGTAGGTAGGTAGCCAGCGAACTTCTCAATTGATCCGTTGATCCGGTGATTCAGGAAACTGAAGGATTTCTCAACACCCATTACAACAGCTGCATTCTTATCAGCTTAACAGCCTCAATCAACCACAGCAACCTGCACCATAGATGGAATGGAATGCTCACAGTAACTCTAAATGGAACGAAAGCAGAACCTCTTGACGCTATCTCTGTGAAACCACCGAAAGGTTTTTCTCACCTGGACTCAGCCTGTAGGGTATTTTTTATCGGACTGTACATGTGAAAGATGGAAATAGGTGACTGTGGTAACACAGATGAGTTTCCTGTCAGTTAAACTGAACACTCATTTCCTAAAAAGTTGAGCATGCGCGCATTCACACCTTTTGATAAGTAATGGAATCGTGTGCAATGACGACAGCTGCTGGTGTATCTGGTGTTACTGCGTTGTCTGTAACTCTGGACGACTTTGCAACAGCCACTACTTCTCCACGCAGAAGTTGAAATACAATGTTGTTGAAGTTGAAACACAGTGATCATCAGGAAGCCGAGGTGTCCGATGCTGCTTTTGTTTGACCAGTTTGAAGTTTTATGTAAAACTTAATGCTAAGTATACAAACTGTTTTTAGGTTGGTAAATATCACAAAGCACTTTCAGACCAGAGGCCAGTAGGAGGGGTTAGCGTGACAACAGCCTCAGGGGTGAAGACACGTCGCTCTTCTGAAGTGCTGATTAAGTTGCCTCCGCAAAACCTCCATGTGTCGATCTGGTCACAGGAGCTGTTTACTAGTCTCAATTTGCTTCAGGGAAAAGGAAGACACCACTCCAGAGTACCATGAGTTAGGGGAGGGAATGTACACGGCTAACCATCAGAACATCAACGTAATCTTGCAACTGAAAGACTTTACCCCCTTGCGGCATTTTGGCTTCGGACTCGTTGATAGTGAAATGAAACTGCCCCATGTATTTGACTTGCAGCGCCGTACTATATTTGCCTCGCAAACTAAGTGCATTGTCAGGTCAGATATAAAACCCAGATAAGATTTGTGTTGCTATGTATCCAGCCTGCCCCAAATAGCACATTATGTGCGCACCTGCACCGGTTCTGCTGCCGTGACTCAAGTCAAACATACTGGTTGTTGTCTGACGCCTGCTAAGCTCAAGTGGAATCATGGTTGTCAAGGGACGATTGCGTGTGTTTTGACAGGATCCAGCAAGAGAGATTGATGGAGAGGAATGGCTCGCACCTTGCTCGACTTCCCCACCTCCCTGCCAGGGATCCCCCTCAGTGTGCTGTCGGTACCGATGGAAAATAAATACAAGTGTCAGCAATGTCTGCTGGTGCTGAGGAGGCCGGTCCAGGCCCAGTGCGGCCACCGCTTCTGCGTGCACTGCTTCAAACAGCTCACCAGGTGGGTTCATCCCTCCTCCGCCTTCCCCTCATCCGCCTCAAGTTGTGTGCAGGCAAATTGTGGTGCGCACACGTCAGCACGAGCAAAATCGCACAGTCAAGATCTCACTCACGCAATGCTGTGTCAGACAAGCTTAATGAGTCACAAAGCGCTTTGCTGGCTAAATACAAAGTCTAGAATTTACCCTCTGTCACCAGTTTTCTCACCCCCAGCACCACCCTCATGCAGCATTGTTTCTGTGGAGATCAGTAAATAGTTTCTTTAGATCGATGCTATACTTGAAATGGCGCTTTTGGTCATGTCTCTACTTTTGTGTAGCCATAAATAAAATCCATCCAAGTTTTGCTTTGTTCTTTTCTCCCTCAAGCAATGGAAATTGGAGTCAGATGTCAAGCACGCTTAACTTTTTATGGTCAGATGTTTTCTTGGTACTTTCCACAGGCGGACATAATGGTTGGATGGTTTTCTCTTAACTTGTGACTTTTGCAAAGCTGCTAAATCGGCAGTTGCAATCCTAAGGGTTGAATGACTATGTGGACATCGGTTTAACCGTGGTTGGTTTTCAGTCAGCAGAAAAGCAGCATGCCACAGATCTCTGACAGCAAGATAAAATCAAAGAAATAAATCCAAACAGAGGAGTCAGCTCACGATGAATTTTCTGTCAGAACTGAAACAACTGAAATGTTACTCTGACCAAAACAACTTGAATGTGTGACTGCAGTTTTTTAAAGCTAATTAACGCTGCAAATCCAAAATTATTCCTGACCAGCAGTGGGCGCTGTGGTGGACCTCCTGGAGGGGTTTTTGCATGTTGCTGCCATGTCTGCCTACTGTAATTAATATCTCCTTTACAAACCTGCTCTCTGCACAGCTGCGGCCCGAAGCCATGCGAAGCCTGTCGGCAGGAGGAAATTTACGAAGAGCCCATCTCCATCCTGAACAGCAATGAGGTAAGAAGGATGTGACTCCTTGTTTCCCGCACAGTGACACACACCCCCCCACACACACACACACTTCCGGTTCTCTCCCACCCTTTGTGTAACGAATGACTGCGTTCTTTGCTCTCGCCAGGCGTTTCCTGACAATGCAGCGGGGCGGGAAATCGCCAGTCTGCCTGCCAGGTGTCTGAATGAGGGGTGCAACTGGACGGGATCGATAAAGGAGTACGAGGTGTGGCCCAACTGTCTGTCTTTGTTGCCGTGGGCCTGTTTGACCGACAACGTGACCTTTTTTCTCTTTTGTTGTAAATGCCCACGCATCCCGTTGCACGGCTCATTCTGAAACCTGTGGGGTGACATGTTTGCTGTTGTTATCCTCAAAAGAAAAAACACACACACCCTACACAGCCCCACATCTAAACCACTACACATACACACATACAGACACACACACAACCACACACAACTGTGAGGACTCTTTTGTTCCCTGAAGCGACTATTGCTGTAGGCTGGCGGGAAGAGAAATGAGACACCCCGCCCAGGAAAGTACCCCGGGAAAGTACCACTAGGTCAACTCGTGTGTGTGGCTTGTTGATAGCCTCAGTCAAATACTTTCTGTGTGAGGGAGCACAAATGCTCTGGCTCAGGATCCACCAGACCTTTTCTTTCTGTTTGTGTGTACACAGAAAGCTTTTACACTGAAGAAAGCTGCTCCCCGTGATATCTGTGCGTCAGGAAGGCTCTGTCTCTGTGATCCTCACACACATTGTTGTCCCGTCAGTTCCACCGGCTCTGCCTGTGGCACGCTTGTTGACTTACTGGTTTTTAGGGTTGGGCAAAGTGAACCGCCGTGACGAGGCTGCACGTAGAGTTAAGAGGAAGTTCAATGGCTGCTAGCTTTGTCAATAGAAAAACATTGCCAGTTGCTCCCCGTGGCCAATGTGGGCCACCTGTTCAGCTTGTCCAACACAACTGTTCCAACAACGCCTCTCGACATGTAGCTGTGTTTTTGGTGTCTTGTGTACAGTACTGTAGCTCTGGGACACAACACTCAGCCTGTTGTCTTTGTCCAAACGTGAGCGCTAACTTTTGCTAGCCAAACCCCAAACCTCAGATGAGCCAAGGACAACGGGACAGGTAGTTTGGACAAGCAGACCAGGGGAGGGTTTAGGTGCGGTGTTCCCGCTCACTGATGACTTGTTATGAAATAAGTCAAACGTTGTGAAGAAAACAAGCCAACCTACCTGAGCTCTGTGATCTGCAGCTCTGCATGCAATCGACCACGCTTTGTTCAATCGTGCTTGCCAGTGAGCTCCACCCCCTTCCCCAGCTGGTGTTTCATTCGTTTCCTGTGTTATTATGAAATGGCGACGTAACAGGATTTAACCGCTTCATCCTGTTTTTGAATTCTTCTCTCTTCCCTTGCTTTTGTCTCTCACGCAGAAGTTTGTCTCTCACATACCAGGTGTTTTGTCTTGCCTTGCAGATAAAGGTGCCGCTGCTGCTCTCACTTTAAAAAAACCCTTTGAGACGTACATTCTTAGATCGTTTTTCCAGATTGCACTGTCATTGGTGTAGGTTGCTGCCCCCACAAACAACTATGTGTGACATATGCTGGTGGAATCTTTTATCTCCTTCAAGGCATTTATCCCAAGGCCATAATATAACCCGAGTGGCAGACGGCAGATTGAAGGTTGTGACACGCTGACAGGAATGATTTTTATCACCGACTGTCCTCAGACGCACCATGAAGGCCGTTGCGAGTATGAGCGAGTGCAGTGCGACGCGTGCAAGAACTTCATCCTCCTGTCGGAGAGGGACAAGCACAACGAGAGGGAGTGCGAGGCCAGGACTCTCAACTGCAAATACTGTAAAGCCACCTTCAACTTCAAGGACATCAAGGTCAGCCCACGCCCACTCTGCTTCTCCGGCCACTTACACATGCATGACTGCACGGTGTGTTACTCACAGTCGCTCCCTGGTGTGTTTCAGGCCCACGATGAGATCTGTGCAAAGTTTCCCATGCAATGCAAAGACTGCGGGAAGAAGAAGATCCCAAGAGAAAAGGTCTGGGCAAGAAAATGAAGACCCACAGATGTTCATTTGAAATTACCACGCATTCTTAACCCGCCTGAAAAATAGTGACTTAAGTGTAAATAGAAGCTGGCCACTTACCTCATCAGCACAATGACTGAAGACCTAAAGTTGAGGACATTGGTTGTCAGTCCAATTTCACCCTCCTCCCAGAGTGATGTTGAATCGTCCTGTGCAGGACAATAGAGCATAACTTCCTAAGGAGGGGTGCGATACAAAGAACAAATTGAAAGAGATCGGGAGTCTCAACATAGATAAAGACTTAATTTCTCCCAATTGGGCTTAAGTTTCAAACTCAGTCATCAGCTGATACTGAAACAGTGCCAAGAGTGTGTTGCTGCTTTCACTTTCATGTGGTCACTTACCCTGTATCTGTTTCTCTTCCCTTATCAGTTCAGCGACCACAGCCGCGTCTGTTCCAAGTCAAAGAGTTCCTGTCCGTTTAGCGAAGTGGGCTGCAAAGCTGTGGTACGTGCTCAAGCCTTGCTGCCTCCCTCGCTGTTTTCATTGCCACAGAAAGACAGGCACATGACCGGTGGACCATTTGTTCTGACCTCTGCACATGTTGTTCTCTCCTCTCAGATTGACAATGGGAAGCTGAGCGACCATGAGCACAACAGCACCATGGAGCACCTCCGTCTCCTGCTGTCCATGGTGCTGTCGGTGGCTCGGATGCGCACGGAGGCTACAAGCCTCGCGGAGTGGCAGGAGGACTCTGGTCTGGGCCTCTACCGGGCTCCTGAGGAGGGAGCCAGCATGGGGGGTGGAGCTGCAGCCTCTGCTCACTCCGTAGACTTGGAGAAAAAAGTGTGTATCCCCGGATGCTGCGACATGTCTCAATGACGGCGCTCCCACCATATTCTCCGTCAATCTGACCCCGTTTCCCTGGCAGGTGACGGCATTGGAAAACATTGTGTGCGTCCTGAACCGTGAGGTGGAGCGCAGCTCCATCACAGTGGAAGCTTTCTCGCACCAGCATCGCCTGGATCAAGAAAAGATCGAAAACCTGAGCAACAAGGTGCGGCAGCTGGAAAGGACGCTGACAGTGAGAGACCTGCAGCTGGCAGAGACTGAGCAGGTCATACGGGAGCTGCAGTTCTGTACGTTTGACGGCGTGTTCGTCTGGAAAATCACAGAGTTCACGCGCCGCAGACAGGATGCAGTGGCTGGCCGAACGCCTGCCATGTTCTCACCAGGTGAGATGGCATATAAGCGGAATAGCAGCCACACAGGCATCGCTCCATCACTCCATTTCTTGCTGCCACGTCAACTCATCCATCAGCCGTACAATCTGGTGTCACCCAAGAATTCACAGCATGCACTGTAGACACGCAACCCCCCCACGCAGACACCACTGTTGTCCTCTGTGGAGTGTGTGTGTGTGTCTGTTGGTGCACGATCGTCAATCCTGTCTCCCCTCATTTCCCGCCTCTCAGCCTTCTACTCCAGCAAGTACGGCTACAAGATGTGCCTGAGGCTCTACCTGAACGGTGACGGGACGGGGAGAGGGACGCACCTCTCGCTCTTCTTCGTGGTCATGAGGGGCAAATGTGATGCCCTGCTCAAGTGGCCGTTCAGCCAGAAGGTGAGCCACCGACAAAAGCCTTCTCGTGTCTGCAGCTAGCAACAGGAGCAACCGCGTGAGCTGCCGCTTCCCGTTCTCCTCAGGTGACGCTGATGCTCCTGGACCAGAACAACCGGGAGCACATCATCGACGCTTTCCGCCCTGACGTCAGCTCCACCTCTTTCCAGCGGCCCATCAGCGAGATGAACATCGCCAGCGGCTGCCCGCTCTTCTGCCCATTGGCTAAACTGGCAGGAAAGAGCCCCTATCTGAGAGACGACACCATTTTTATCAAAGCCATCGTAGACTTAACAGGGTTATAGTGTGTTGACTGTGGAAGCCAAACATCAATATAACTATACCTGATGCAAGTCACCTAGAATTGAAAATATTATACGATATTATATAGTGTGTATTTCCGCTCGACTTGGGAATGCAACACAGATTATTTTATATACCTTACTATAATATCATATGAAATAACTTATATGACTGATTATGATAACATCATTATTATACAGCAAGTTATAGAAGTGAAGAATGGATCTGAAACCTCAGTTCAGCTGTAGAAATAGTATTGCGAAAATACTATGATAATAACGCATAGAATTGCATGTGCATGTGTGTGTGAGACGGGTGAGAAATCGCAGCACATCACTTTGCACAGATGATAGACCCACTGATTTGCCTTCAATGCTGCAGTTAGTTCACAGTCCAAAGTACAACAAAGACAGAGAAGACACCAACAATATAAGAGTATGGTGGACATTCTACTTTTTTGTTTCTAAAACTGTACTAATCACTGTTTTGGGTGGAGGGCTGTAAACAGACCACAGACAGGGAAAATCCTTATACAGTACCTTATAAACGTTTATGGTATTATGGTTAATAGTTTATGGACATTCATGGTACCTCATTATTTAAATATTAGTTGCCTTGCCCCAACTGTAATACAATATTCACTTTATTATCTTGATTGATATATATATATATCTATACATTAATAAACTTTAATCTGAACCTTCAAAGATGCTATGTGGCCTGATTTTGTTGTTTTGTCCTCAAAGACAGGTTCCAAAGTGCTTGACAAACAGATTGTCTTAACGATGGAGCTTTTATTTTGAAAGAATTCCCCCACTGAGGGTGAAATCCTACTGAATTGATAAAATTACATAAATTGTGTTGACGTGTGTTGTTATATACAGATAAAAATGTGTTTATTAGCACAGTTTCACGCATGTACCTCTGAAGGATTAGAGTTCCTCCAGTTTTAGATTGGGAATTAGATTTTTCTCCTCATCTCGTTGTAGAATAGAATAGAATGTTTTTATTGTCATTGTGCAACATAAGATGGGAATCATGGCACAACGAAATTAAGGCGCAGCTCCAGTTCATAACTTAAAGTGCAGATAAATAACAGGCTCTTTATTGTATAAATAGTATCACACATATGCACACAAACACGATTTTATGCGGCGAAGGATGTATTATTCTGATCATATCTAAATGAGGGGAAAAAGTACAGACATACTAATGATAATGTTCCACACTGCATGCAGACCTAAAAACAGAACCAATACAGAGGTATTTCCCTGTTTGTACTTGATGGAACAGTTTCTTTTTTTGGCTCCTTTTTGCGATACGAAGCTTTGACTCACAAATCACTCACACACTGTGGTTGAGGACCTCAAGAGGACTCATCAAAGCTGGCAGATGAATGTCTGCGTGGGGATCTCTACAACTCATGATACAAAGGAGACGCAGAAGTGATCCGACATCACATTTTGGATTCAGGGAACCATAATCCCACTGACAGCAGTTGTGCGACACTGAAACTGAGGTCACTATATGCCTAAAGTCACACAGGAGCAGGGTCCGGTGTCACAGGCTCAAAGGAACCTGGTGAGTCACTAGCTTCTGGGGAAACAGTGACGGCACCTGATCTACTGCACAGTCACTCCAAAGTATCACCTTTGCTGGTACACCCACATAAACACAGAAATAATTTGAATGTTGAAAAGGGCAGTGAGAGATGGCAAAGGTGCAATACTGAGTCAGACAAGGATGTAAAGCCAGGGGGAAAAACTGAGTGCATGCTCCTGAGTTCCCCTGTCAGTGCAAACCAAGAGCAGCTGTCCACGTGTCAGCCCTAATGGAGGGTGGCATGACTTAGTTTCTAGGCTGGTGTCATGTGAATAGCATATTTATGAAATTCCTCTTTTAAATGCCATCATGTAGCACAGAAATCTGGGGGGAACCCAGTGTTTTCAGAGAGAGCTTTGTTTGTATCAGTTTACCAAAATCCCAAAACATTCCAGATGACAGACCGCAAACGAGGGCGATGCAGCTTCACAGACCTCTGCCTCCCTCCCATCAACAATATGCCATTAGAGAAGGATATTTATGGTCTTCCCACCTTTCAGAAGACTCACCGATGGCATGAGTGCTGAAGAATTTTTCCTATGAGTTGCTGTGTCATTGTGCAGTGACGCAGCATGACTAAGCTCTGACGTGTTCAGACTTGCACCTCAATGCTTCACAGTCCAGTCGTCTTGTTCCATGGCTTGAATTACAGGTCAACACAAACAGCAACAGCATCTCAAACAGGCAGAGACATGTCATTGCTCACAATGGACAGATGGAAATCAGATTTTGTGTACTAAGCGCATGAGTGAGGTCAGGATGGAGGCATCATAAGAGCAAGTGTCACCATTTCTTCACCATCTTCAAGTCATTCACCATTTCTGCAGAATTGAAAGTATTCAAGCAGAGACTGTAGCTTGTGTTAGTCATCCATGCTTTTATTGGAAGTACGAAACCAGCAGAGAACAGTCAACAAAGAGGCAATAGAGCAGTGAAACTTGACCCTGAATGTGAGTCTGGACGGCACAGTTCACCCTTGAGGCAAAAATGGAGAAAGTACAAAAGAGAAAGGGGGCCATCCAATTCTAAATTTCACTCTGTGGACAGTCTGCGTTAATTGATTTTGGAACCCAAATCAAGTTATGTTCAAACATTTCAACAGGTAGAATCGTTAAAAGCCGCAATTAACTGACCAAACATCAGCCATGGAAACCACACTAGCATCTGAGTGTACAACATCTTATGACACACTAAACATGAGCGACATACACAAAGGAGATTGACTTGTTTGTTTGTTGGGAGGACTGGGGAGCCTTCAAAATAAGACTCAGCATACATCGGTGGGTAGGCAAATGTTAGCATGTGGCCTCAATACACACACCCTTGTCTCTGCATGGGGTAATGGCTGATTGGTAACGGTCTGCAAAGCGTCACACAAAGAAATATTGGCCAATTTTGCGAAAGGACAAAAGGCAGCAGGGCTTTCCTTCTTTTCAAATTCTCACACAAGTCACATCTAGATGAAATTCCAATGTTGAGATTTATGACAATACACCACACAAGAGATGGGAACTTCCCTTGACTGTCAACAATTTGGGGAGACTTCTAATTAACTGTATACAGAAACTCTTGTTTTTGGACTCAAACAATGAAGGCGCACAATTTGCCCCCTAAACATGACATCAACTTTTCCATCTGCTGGCTTTTATTCCAGGACTGAGGTGCGCACACAACAAACATGCTGTCAAAAATGTGTCAAATGTGACCAAAAAAACTCTAATTTTTTTCAATTATCACAATAACAGTGGCGTGCACTATGTATTGGGGCAACACAAATCTGACTATTACGCTGACTAAAGGGGATGTGGTACAGGGGAGCATTGAGAGGAAGCCTTAAAAATAGCTGCCTCAACATTTCTAACTTAGTTAAGATTGAACTTTTTCGCCTAAATTAGCCTCTCCAGTGACATTCTCAGGTGAGCTGCAGGAGAGACTCTACACAGCCACATGCACTTGTCTGGGTCAGATCAGAGCTGTCTCTGTGTTGGAAGTATTTCTTTTAAACAAATATTGTTTTTGGATTTGGCCTCCAGATATGCCTGGCACGTTTCCTCCCTCAAAAAGTACCGCATAGCAGTTAAACCGATTCCCACAGCCACTGGGAACATTGGTCATTCCACAAGAGATGAAGGACGAGGGGTGCTAACCGTGGCCGTGATTATGATAATTATTATGAATGACGATGATAGCATGCACCTCTCAATGCATGTGCACCAACTGTGGTATTTGACTATTTGATCATTGCTTGTATGACCTAATACGCCGTGGGTGTTTGCGTATGTTTGTGTTCATTGTGAGGAACAGGATGTACTGAACACCTATGGGGCGTTGGCAAATCCCTGCCAATTACTGAGAGACTGACGAAGACATGTCACGTCATCTTTCTGTGTACATTTGATGGCAACCATGATATCTCCTCTCCTCCTGAACACATGGACACAAAATACTGGGAATACTTAATCACTGAGCTGTGTTTGTCCAAAAAAAAAGAGACATGAACATCCTAAATGTGATGTGATAAATTTGGGAATCATTCAATTTATCAACATATGACGAATTCAATTACAAAATAGCACCACCTCGTGGTAGAAGAAAGGACAGCATCTAGGAATAAATCTGATCTGTTAACAATTTGCTGTTTCCGCGCAACCATCTGCTCAAGTGATACTTACTGGTTCTAACGAGTAGTGTACAGACATAGTACATGATGAAATACAGCGCTTCAGATTGCAGAGCTCATTCGCTTCATTTGTGAGTGACAAATGTGACAAAAAAGGTGAGGACTATCAAAGGTTCCATCATCAATAATTCTACGATTACTACAGAAGGCAAGGAAAACTGTCGAGAGAACCTTGCACATCATTTCCTGGGGCAGGGTTGAGCTTTCAGATATAAACAAGCTTTCTGGATATCAGCCTTTAATGTCACAATAAATTGCCTGTCAATATACTGTATATTAGTAAAATATACCACAAACTGCCTTTAAGAAACGAAAAAGGGTCTGACACAAAAATGTTACAAACGGATGGATTTCTCTCATTTTATGCATAAGCCTGACAACATCTGTGAGGAGTTGGCAGGATGGCGGCCAGTCTTTTGTTTAGATAAGTTTTCTATTTTCAGCATAGTAGTCATGCTTCATGGGAACTTGACCACAAGAAATCACTCCCTGACTATTTTTGACTGTGAGTGATTGTTTCCTGGACAGAGCGGAACCAGGCGGCGCCTTTTTCTCTGATGAGTCAGAATGACAAACCCGATTCAGCCTCGGTACATCCCACCTTAAGAAAACATAATCGCAAGGCTGTTTCTGCACGGGTGTGCGTGGTGGGTGTGTGTCCACATTCTGAGCTTGTGTGTGTTGGGAAAGCCCTCGGTGAAAGCAAACCAGTTTGCCAGCACTGCTCTGGCATATTCCATACCACAGCGCTCATCGCTGAGAATCCATTTATTGTCCACAGCTGATGCTGAGGCGCTCCTGTGTGTCTCCCTTGTCTCCCACACGTGGCATCCAGCGTTCCATACTCCGAACACCACAACGGCATACGTGGCTCACAACGGTGTGTGTGTTCAGATGATACCACATGCCGTAACCGTGCTGCACGCATACATGGAGTGTGAAATATTCGCACCACAGAGGAAACAATCCACTTCTCTCTCTCCTCTCCTGTTTTTGGCCTTTCACCCGCATCAGGGTTTTCCATTGACACTGGCGACACTCTTGTTGCGGTTCAGCCAAGACGACAGCAAGGTGCGAGGCCGCGGAAGCTTGGTGGGCGCCTGAGCTAAGCGGACCATTCGTGGCGAGCGCCATACCTTAATGGTGGAGTCGTCGCTCGCGGAGAGCAGCAGCTCCTGGTCAGCGGGACTGAAGGCCACAGAGTTCACCACGTCGTTGTGTGCCAGCCGTGCCAAGCAGATGTTGTAATGGCGGTCCCAGATGTAGCCGTGCTTGTCTTCCGCTCCACTGTGAGGGGACATCACAGACTTAGGTGCACAGCCACAGACTACAAACAATTCATACTCAATCAGTTTTCTCCTGCTGATTGGGAACTGCAGTGTTTCAATGCTGCGTTGAGTGTATCCACTGTGAGGATCAATATCTACTCAGGACCCTTTTGATAACTTCAACCTCACTGCTGCATAGATTGGTGACATGTACGAACAAGCTACGTTGCGTACCTGGCCACAAAGTCTCTGCTGACATCGAGGAAGATGAAGAAGCACTCGTCATTGGGTGTGAAGGCGCGGTGTGCGCGTAGGCTCCTCCTCTCTTCCCTCAAACTCTTCAGGTCGATGACATGCAGGTCGATCTCCTCAGCGATGGGTGGCGGTGACATGGGGTCAGAGATCACGCAGCCTGTCGGCCACGCCCGACTGTTCACATAAAGGTACCTGAGCAAAGATTGGGTGTAGCAATGGAATTTACAGAGTCAACATCAGATTAAAAGATATCTACAGATTAAAAGACAAAGTGCTACACATGTATGCGCTATTGATCACGCCACTCCTAAGACGTTACCGTCTTCAGGATGTAAGTCGATAAAAAGTACACCTCACTACTTCTGACACATCATTGGGAAGTCACTCAGGATTCATATGATGGGAACATTACATCAACAGAAAGTCTTTCCACTTAACAAAATAGCCACTGGATGAAACCTTTGATGAGTAATGTGTACCTGCCTTACTCCTTTGCCTGTTTTTCATCTGAACTCTCTGACTACATTCATTTGAGGGCAACCACCATGCCTCAAACTGGAGGGATTCTTCATTCACTCTTCAATCCCTCACCTGTGGTCTGGAGAAAGGCCCATGCCGATGATGTGGCCGTGGATATCGATCACGTGATCCAGTGAGTCAAAAAACTCATCCGAGCTGCGCTCCTCGCCGAGAACGGGCCCACAAGTGGTCATCTGGTCCGGCTTGATCCGCTTGATGCCTGAAAATGGAAAGAGCTGCATGGGACGGTGTTTGAGATAGTGAGGAGTGAATACCTACAGGGACAGACACACAGACAGTGTACCGATCTGGTGGGGCGAGTAAGTAAGGCTGCCAGTGGTGAAGAGTAAATACGTCTTGTCCTCTCCCTCGTTGGGGTCGATGACTTTGGGGTCTGCCGCTTTTGTGTGCACTCTACCCATCATCTGGGCCACGTGAGTCTCGATTTGCCTCTCCCTGGTTGCCCCTCTCTTGCGGCTCTTCACAGCAAAGGTGAGACAATCAAAGCATGGCGACACAGAAGGGAGGGCAAACAATGTTATGGGAACTTCAACTTCATCAACCATTTCACAAGCCATGACCTGAAAATCAGCACAGTTGTGCATTTTGTCGATGCGGCATACTTATCAGTATACCCAGGACCTGATATAAAGGATACTACTTAGTTTTTAGCAAGAGTGACTTCAGAATCTGTATTTTTGCTGTACATAATCGCAATGATGAATTGTGTTCAGACTCACCTGTTTAACTTGCTCCATCCCTGAGACAGTCGGTTGGTGGTAGTGAGCAGGAGAGAGGCAGTGTAACCTTCTCTCCCTCTGGGCCTCCTCCTCTATTTCCTCTTCCTCCTCGTCTTCCTCCTCACTACCAGAGGTGCCCAAGTCGAAGAAGAGCGGCTGGTGGTGCTGCTGCTGCAGGCCTCTTTGTCGCTGAGCCTGGGCCTCGTAGTCCAGCACCAGGTCGGGGTTGTCGTGACGGCGGCAGTGTGCCACCATCACTGTGCGGATGGTACTGGCGTTGATATTCTGGATCTTGAAGAGCCGTTTCACCACATTGATGTTCTCTGACTCAATGTCCTGGTGGAAAATAAGAGTTTTAATTTTTGAATATTTGATGCAAGTGGGGTAATGTACACCTGGCGTTTTATCAAAAGTCTAACCTGGAAAGCTTTGTTGAGCCATAGCACAGAGCATGACGTCATGTTGCCGATCCAGTGAAGGTTACCAGAGATCAAGTGGGTCTCATTCAGCCAGCAGCCAAACACATCATAGGGCTTATTCCTCACCCGGGACAAGAGCGTGTAGTTATCTGTAGTGGAAAATTATGTGCACATGTCCACAAATTGCAGAAACATGCCAACATTTGCCGGATGGGTAGATGTTGATGTTTCTCTGCCTAAAGTGTCAGTTAAACCTTTACAAGTGGAGTCAAGATCATTTGACTCAGCAGCAACATCACATGACAGCACACAGACAATGTATGACGTCCCCAAACGACAGCAACTAATTGTAAAGACTAAGACAGTGTGCAGATGAAACCCTGACTCAGTGTATATTTTGGAGGGAGTACTGTCTTTCAGTTCTTACCAAGACTGATGACAGCGATTTCCCCAGACGAGGACTGGTGAGGGCCCAGGTAGACTCCTGACACCAGCAGGAGGCTGTCGTCGGCATTGAACTGGGAAAACTGGGTGTAGCCCCAGTTGAAGTCTCGCATGCTACAGCTGTGCACCATTGAGATTTTGCCATCGAGCCTCTCTGTGTCCCACAGCTGATCCCATCAGTGTCCAAAAGTAGGCGTCGGGGGAGGAATCAGTGATATCAGATTGGAATAAAGCAAAAATGTGTTGTTCATAAGTTAAATTCAGTTCTTCTTTCATAACACTAACAACATCATTCTTATTTTTGTTGCCATGGCTAACCTTACTCCAAACACTCTAACATTTTAAGACAACAATGTTGATTCCAAAAGCTGTTTGGAGGCTTTCCTCCCACCTTGACTGTGCAATCTTTAGAGCAGGAGGAGAAGCGGTGCCCCCTGTGGGAGAAGGCCAGATGGAGCACTTGGTCATGGTGCTCCCTCAGCGTTTGCACTTCCACACAGGGGATGCAGTCAAAGAGACGCTTGAACTCCCTAAACCACGACACAGCCGCTGCACGGGGAGACAGGAGTTACCAAAGCACCAAATACACCCTTAAATTAGTGTGCTGACTGTGAGTCCGCTGTGGTGCATAGGCTCGTTGTTATTCTGACCTGGATGTCGGGGGACGGTGCGGGGGATGCGATAATAGGAGTAAAACAGCTCCCTCCACAGGAACTCATCTCGAGAGACGGCAAACCACTGCCTGCAGGTGAGGCCAGCTTTCAGCACAGCATCATAGGGCAAATTCAGGAAGATCTCCAACACCAGGACGTCTGGCAGATGCGAGTCAAACTCCATGCTAACATCCTGTACCACAGACACACATACATACACACACACATTCACATTTTGGTATTCATTCGGAGTCCAACACAATATTTCATAAGGCTCTTGGCTCTTCTCAGATCTGTCCATAAAGACAATGATGCATATTATCAATAGAATGTCATCAACCATTCAGAGAGCAACAACAATGGGAGGGCCTTCCTTAATTATAGTCTGGGGATGCTCACTGTCCTCAACGCCAGTGCAGCACCCTGGGGCCCTGCTTGGAAGTTTTGATGGAGTTTCCAGCCCCATATTGCAAATGGGACATATAATGAGTGAGCCTGTATGGAGCAACAGGTGGAAAAAGCTCTGGAGAAAACACAGTGCGGTTGCAGGAGTGTTTTTCCCCTCTGGAGGGTTTTCATGGGATTTGGTGTATTTTAACAATTACATTCTTAAATAACCTTGTGTTTCTTTGTGAAGTTTGGGGATAATTGGCCGATCGCAGCCGTTGTTAATTTTCTATTTATCTCCGGTTGGGAGTATCACATTTGAGATACTGACGTCTGAGAAAATTGTATCTTAAAAAAAGGTTATTTACGAAACTTAACACCTCTTAAACCAGGGTGTTCACTGCCTTAATGATGTTTCCCACCTCACTAAAAAGCTCCTCTAAAACGATGGTTTCATTGAGACCGGTTGTTTTTTTATCAAATGCCTTTTCAACACGAGAAAATGATCACAGCTGTTGCCACTGAAGCTGTGCAGCTTAAATGGCGACAGGCAAGAGTCGAGAAATAGGCGTGTATGGTCACTTTCAAACTTGCATGCAATGCCTATTAAAGTCAGTCCAAACTCTCTACTACTTTGGTTTGACGGATTTTTTCCGGTTGTCAACACGGTAGTGCTGTCCACCACTCCCGTGTGTGGAAATCGCTCGGGACTCAGCTGAGCGCCTCATACTTAAGTGGCAGTTACTGTTTATAATGGTGGCATCTCGCCGGTAAAACATCACGAAAACAATCACTCCGAGTAAAACTATACCGGAGGCCAAGTGCAAATACTCATCGAGTTATTGTTAAGACTGCTAAGATGTCAAAAGACGGTTACAGCTACCTTAGCTAACTAGGGAAGAAGCAGCTAGCTGAGCTAAAGCTAGGTGGTATTTATAACCCAAACACCGACGCTCGTCTCCCTTTGTCGACCAGCTGTAACGCCCCTTTTCTTTGCATTCCCCGTCCGAGCCAAATCTCACAAATCAAGACAAACTGGCTGAGAAACAGTGACAGGCCTGTTACCTTTAAGTATTGTGGGGATAAACGCCGACGGCTAGCTAGCGTTAAAGGCTAGCCACAGATATTGACAACATCGCACCGGGCAGAGCGCAGAGCTTTGCAGAGCCGACCAGTCGATCCCAGAAACACCGAGTCAACTGCTCTTAACCCTTTGATGTACAACATGAGTCAAAAGTGGCCAGACCGAATGCTATATCTTCGCCCAAAAACAATGTCATCATATACAGTAGTATTCCAGGAATTCCTCAATTAATTTGTTTTTGATCATAACACATCCTCATTTGATTTTTTACCTTTTAACTTTTTTGATAAGAACACATTTTGTGTCACAACCCCTCTAATGCTAAACATGGGTCAACATGGGCTGAGTGTTTCTATACTGAATGTTTGGATTGAATGTATTTTATCATTTACTCTTCTAAATATTAATATTCTAGATTTTCTAAGTATTGATTTTGTTCGGCACAAATGATGATAATCACTTTTATTTTCTTCCTTTATGACGAACCATAGCTTCTCAAAGTCTACATGAAATCTACCCTCATGGGTCAGAAATTACTCACATGAATTCATGTGTGAACCTTTCAAATTTGTGCATATTTGCCACCAGGACTAGGAACATATCTAGACTGCAGGTGAACATCTGGAACATTTAAGTCTTGTTATTTCAATCATTCTAACCACCTGATCAGTCTTAACGTGACATCTGAGAGATAACAGCGCATGATTATTGATTAGGATTTGAGAACTTAGTAGCCACATTTCTTTTCAGACAGGGAAATATCTTCAATGATAGCTAGATAGCCAACTGAAGAAAATTTAGTCATACAATCTATGGAATGTGTGCGGTAGCTCTATTACTTGTATGTATGCTAATTGTGTGCTAAATGTAGGTTAACTGTGTGTAGTAATTGATGAGTTACCTGAGAATAAGTACATTACTTGTCATGGAGGAACATGTTTTCACTAGTACTAGCTACTTAGGAGTTGAGAATGTCAGGTGATGACCCAGACTATGTGCCTCCAGGGCCAAGATGGACTGGAGGGTGTGTCTGCCATCAGTGAGGATGACTCCTCAGACAACATACAGGATTCATTGGATAAGTACTCTGAGGAGAAAACTCAGACCCAGTCAAAAAGACTGCGTAGACTAGGTGTAATAACACAAAAATGATATTTTTTCATAAACTTACTAACAGAGGATCGCTATGAATGTTAAGAGTGGCCAAAAGCACATAATTGAAAACATGCCGAATGGACAATATTACGATGTCAAATCAAGTTGAATAGACAATAAACAGCTTTGATCAGGTTAGGATCACTATGCACATTATTAGTGGCCAAAAGCACATGATTGAAAAGATGCCAAATGGACAATATTACGATGTAAAATCAAGTTCTCAGTTCCACTGAAATTCATCGAGGGTACACTGAATGATAATGTAAGCCTACATTTAGCCATTTCGCGTGTTTACAGTGTTGAGTATAACAGCGTTACAGTTGTTGGACAGTGACAGGTACATGACCTTAAAATACATCCTGTGAATGAATTTTCCTGATATATAATCATCTCAGAGGTACGATAGAGATAATCTGAAATATTCTGCATATTATGAGTCCCCTTGTAATAATTCAGCTAAACACACAAACAAAACATGTTGTCTGTTTATCTGAGGTCAAGTGACAGAGGTGGCAACTTAAGAACAGAACACCAAGCCTCTTTTTCCCTGGCCACAACGCTCAGCTCCGACATGGGGACACTGAGCCAACATGTCCTCTCTATATTGTCATGGCGACAGTCAGCCAAGAGGCAGATAGGTGCAGGTATTACAGTGTAACTGAATGCCATCGCCTCATTCATTTCCAATCCACCTCATTAAAGCTAGCACACAGCAACTGCTGGACCTCTGGAGTGAGTCGTAGAATCTTGGGAACGCGATGCTGTGACGATTATTCTCGGGTAAGTAAACAAACATTGCAAAACAATTGCGTTTGAGCTGAAAGAATTTTGTCTAACTCAATTTTTCTTGTAAGGGGTTATTCATCTTGAGTTTTTAGCACAGGTGATGCAGGCTGGTTTATTCCTGTAAATACATATGTTCAGATGAAATATAGAGGATGCTCTGTAGAATATGGCAAATGATTCATTTTAAACCTGATAGGATTCAGATCAGGTTACTTGTTGCAGCTCTAATTTAGCAGACTCACATGACTCACATGCAGCAAGTCACGTGACTAACTTCGTCTTTGTCTGCCTGTCTGCCTGCCTGCCTGCCTGCCCTCCTCCGGTCTGTCTGTCTGTGTGTCCGTCCGTCCGTCCGTCCATCCGTCTGTCTGATTGTCTATCTGTCCGTCTGTCTGTCTGTCTGTCTGTCTGCCTGCCTGCCTGCCTGTCTGTCCTGTCTGTCTGTCTGTCTGTCTGTCTGTCTGTCTGTCCGTCCGTCCGTCCTTCTCCCACCTGCTTCCCTCAGCCATCTACACAGCACTAGAATGGCTGTGCTGTTGTGGGGCCTCTAAGAAGCAGCAGGCCCAAGCTGTGTGACCCTACCAGCTCCCAGGTGCTGCTGACCCTTGGAAATGATCCGTCATGTTGTCTGCATGTCCATCACAGCTGATACATGATGATGTTATTGTTACACAGGACAAA